>MU262383.1:67500-68952 GCA_020310875.1 Ceratopteris richardii | reverse complement strand
ACTCCAAAAAACTACTCCTCTGTCATGGATTGTGGAGTGACTGGAGGATTGTCTCCCATCGTGCTCTGTAATACAAGAAACTCAAATAATTAGCATGCGATAAGAAAAAATAATATAGGGAATAAACAAAAAGAAAACCAAAAATTAGTACGTACAAGTCTTTTATTCAAAATTCCTCTATTCTAGCATACTCTTGAAGATCTGATGCACCGAGAATATCTATCTCTAAATTGATGCTTCTAAATCGCTTGCTATGCTAGTTTCCTCCTGATCATCGTCTATTGCTTCGTCTTCTCGAACAATGACCTCTTCTTCTTGAACAATGATCTTTCCTCCTCAACTATCGAATTAATCTATGAGTCCACTAGAGATGGACTTACTTCTACATCTGCATTTTCAAAAATTTGTCTACTACGTGGAGCGACTTGAAAACAAATAGCCACTTTGGGTCTTTTGAATCTGGTATAAAAACAACTTGCTCAAACGCCTTATGGCTGATTTGGGTGTTGGTCAGACTTCTGCCACCATCATCTTCACTGACAGTCAAGCACATTGGCAGTTGCGAGGAGCCCTGTGTTCCATGCTCGCACTAAGCACATTGAGGTGCATTATCACTATGTCAGGGAGAGGTTCTCTGCTCGGGAGATCAGCTTGGCATATGTGCCCACGCAGGAGAAACATTGCAGAACTTTTCATGAAGGCTTTGCCTAGGGAGAAGTTTGAAGCTTTCCGCAAAGCTTTGGGCTTACTACCTTTTGTGGAGTGATTTCCACATAGCTTGGCACTTCCTTATACATGAGTGCCAACTCCTTGTTCACCGCATCACTCCCAAGGGGGATTTGTTGATATATTTAGGTAGTAATGTGTGTGAACACACTAGGACCATCGGGGTACTTTATTCCCTCTTTAGGAGGATTTTCCCCCGGCTTGTATATACTTCTATAGCCCTAATGGGCTACTTATCTTTGTACATTCTCTAGTAATACATTTAGTTTTGTGTGTTGTGCTCCAAGCTTCATCTTCTTCCTTCTATTATTCGTGTGCTTCCGCACACGTCTTACTCCACTAGATATAAGATATTATTTTAGTTATTTTTTGTAAAAATAATAGATCACTTTAGAGAGCAACCTTTTTGAAGATTAATTAAGCATATATAGATGATTATTGGGCTGGAGCAAAAGAAATAGGAGGAGTATAGTTGGATATGGAGTGATTTTTGGAAAGAACATTATCTCTTGGATGCCAAAGAAGCAACCAACAAGTGTCCTATCTTTGACATAGGCTAAATATGGAACCCTATCGCACCTTACGTGTGAGCTTATGTGACTTAATAAGCTTATGAATAATTTCACTTTAAGTTCAATGGAATTCCATTCATGTGTGATAACATGAGTAGTGTGTACCTATCTACTACTCCTATGTTCCATGATAGGAGTAAATGCAAAGTAGTAC
>MU262383.1:37500-57500 GCA_020310875.1 Ceratopteris richardii | reverse complement strand
AGGACCAATGTGTTGACTAGAATGGTGTAAAATGAAGTAAAACTCCTTTCAAGAGAGAAATTGTATAGTTTCGTATTAGAATTATCTTGAAACTTTAGAATTTTTAATTACTCTCATGAATGTACCTAACAAAACGAGAGAGAGAGAGAGAGAAAGAAGAAATTAAGATAGAGAAGGTACTTCAAATGTGGATTCTTATTAGAAAGAGACTGAGTGCTATGATTTGGAGCACAAAAGGGCCCATGAATTTCCTATTGATCGAGAGTATGTGGGAGAAAAAACTGGGAGTAAACCTCCCATCATACTTAATTTATCTCGTCTTCTTGTTTCCCTATAGTATGTAATTATCTCTCATCAATGCCGGATGCCAATTTTTAATCCTGCATATAGCTCGTAATGTTTTTTTAATATTCTCATTCTAAATAGTTATAAACTTATAGGCGTTTGTTGTTTTCATGGTTAATCTTTATCTATATGCAGAAAGAAGTTATAACATAGAAAACGTAATTAAAATAAAGAGGAAAGTCCTTCACGAAATCACACTCATAATAAATTGAAAGGATAATTTTTTTTTTCACATTAAAGGAAGGGAAAACATGTTGATCTTCTTCATTATATTGACTTCGATCAATAATCATTTACAAGTTTGTTTTCCGATGTATGATCATAAGAAAAGTAAAGCCACAAATACTCAGATTTTTCCATATATAATTATTTTCTCTCTCATAAAAGCTTCCGCTTTACTTTTGTCTTAAATGTTGGAAACAAAGCACGACTCAAATACCCAAATACGGATAGTACCTAATTTCCCTGACGATTCAAGGATGAAAGGAGAATTTAAATAGACCTCTACTCCGCATCAAACATCGGTTGTATAATTGGAAACAGATACGCTGAGAAGGGAGTGTGTTAACTCAAGGAAACAATTTTAGATAGAACTGATTTAGCACTATCTACGGGAAAAATGTATCTGTATCATTTGTCCCATAGAGTTGCACACACACAAATAAGACTTGTGTTTTTCTTTCAGCTGAAAAGATTCTCAGTATTTGCTTAAAATGTTTATGTTGCACACTTGGCGCTATATAGTATATAAAGGAACTCACTGCTATACATCTGCATGGACGTAATCTACGTGCATTCAGAACCCCAACTTTGCAGCGGAAAATACTATCATTTTCTTACACTCGGAGTAGAAACGAAAACCTACGGCTACAGTGTTATACGTAAAATCAGATCTTCTCAATTGGTAGACGTGAGTTTCAGACGAAACAGTAGTTTGTTTGTTGGCAGACATGGACTTTGCCGTCTTCTGTCCGTTCGTGGTTTGATCAGTGAACCCTCCGAAGCAACGTCCACAACGTCGGTAGCAACGTCACCCGTACCTCTCTACCCATTGCAAATCAGCCGCCAAATTTTCTACAGCCTGAACATCACCCTCTGCTACCTGCTGCTGTGCAGATGCCGTAGCTGACCAGAAAAACGAGAATTAAGATAAACATGAAGGTGAATGTTGTACGTGATGTACCCATCGTTCCTACGCGGCAATGGACGAGCGACAAGAAGTTTGCTATGAGGATGCTACTTTGAAAAGCCGATAACGTGATTGTTGCTTAATAAAAGGCCGATAACGTGATTGTTACTCATGTTTGCGCCAGGTAAACGCTCTGAAATCCTCATGCGGCCCCTTCGGAGAGCACCCACATCACTTCGAGCCCATACAACCACATTATCGTGAGAACCCTCAAGTGCTTTCTTCACGCACAGGCTGTTCTAGACACTTCGCGTATGGAACTACAAAAAACCGTATTAATACTTGGAATGCATAATGAAAAGGTTTGTTTCTTTCTTTTTCTTGGGATTCAAGTAATCTATCCACAGTTTTCTTATTTTGTTTTCATATCGTCTTCTATGAAGCTACATATCGTTTATTGATGTTATGGATACCTTTTCATTTCCTTACTCCTCTTACGTTGTTTTTCTTCATGGTTACCTTACTTCATGGTCTCAATAAAGAAAACAAAACTTGACAGAGAAATGCATATATTGGAGACGTTATTATTGATTTACACATTGAAAAATGGAATATTTTTTATTGAGACATTTTTTGAAGCCCTAGCTAACATTATCTCAGAAGTATCTTGCTCGTACACACAGAACTATGTGAGCTACATATGGCTACACTAAGTTGAGTGTTTATAGCAAGCAGTCTATTAGCTTGTTCATGGTCTCAAAGCGCTTACACACATGATCATGCGTTCAAGTACAATGTGTGTTAATATAGATTTGAAACGATATTTCTTGGATTATAGGCTTTCTCACACCTAAGTTTGATAGATGGAATTTCCTTGTTATAAAGATTCATTTTGATTCAAAATTGAAGACAAGGTCTCCTAGCTATATCTCTGCTCCTCATTTCTCCACATTCCATACATTTGATAGGTCGAAGAGTACTAAGCTTGAAGCTTGATCTCAAACACTTCCCCCTCAGACTTTAGCTCCATGTATTGATCTCCATGTTACCCATACTTATTAACTATTCCTTTTTCTGAATGGATCTGCCATATTCATTTGTCCTTAGTTCTCCATGATTTATTGAATTTTGATGTTTAGCTTTTAGATCATATCTAATCTGGCGAAGAAGGTTCTTCGATCACACCTTTTGTTGTTGATACTGATCCCTGACTATTATAACCACGAACAATATCTGAAGACCAATAAGCCGATGTTAGTGGCATCTAATTATTTCCTTGGTTTCCGATTTGATGCTCTGTCTAGCTTGATCTGGAAAAGTAATATATCAAACCATTAAGTTAATATGCTAAGAAATCGTATATATATGGACTTTCGTTTTTTTTGCTTATAAAATGTTGCATTTAGTGTTTATAATTTGGAATGGTTATTTATCAGCGCACATTAGGGAGAGAGCTCAGCGACATGTGTGTAAGCACTTGCGTATACACTCTGAGATTTCATTATATACTCATCATGAATTTGTTTTGCATTGATAACATTTTGCGCTAGTCCAAATTGTATCTTGTTACTCATTGGACTTTTGAATTGATCGAAGAATCGCTTTGTTTGACAGAACACGCATTAAAAGTTAATTTGCATTTCTTAATATTAAACAAATAAAAAACGATGCCTTCACTGTTGATCGAAAGTTTCAACCAATTGCAGTTGTTTGTCTACAAATATCTCTGAATTTCGATAAATGTAATTAACGTTATGTCACGTATCTGTTTTGAAAACAATTATATTGTTGCACACTATTTAAAATTGTTGCACGATATTTAGTTCCGAGATGTTTCATGAAGAAAGTGATATGGTTCCCTATAAATGAATGATTGGCTTTCTGTATTACTTTGAAGCTCAATGCATTAGGAAACTATGGAATGCGATTTATATTGTCACAACATTAACTTGAATTCCTATCAAAAATAATTTCCTTCAGTAAATATGAGTTTCAATGCTTACTTAGATTTTTCTTAATGCATTTGAATAATGGTGAATGGTTCTTGTCAAAATAAGTTTGTTTACTAGTTATGAGCTAATATTTTTGTGAGCTCTTATCCTTTTTGAGTCTTTATCATACTTGAATTTGCTGGAAGCACCCCGCATGCACCGTATTTTGAGCGGTTGTCTTGATCTACCGACCGTTGCTTTCGGGCCTACACGGCCGGGGCACTTTTTTCCCTCTTTAGGAGGTTTTTCTCCCCCGGCTTGTATATACACCTATAGCCCTGAATGGGCTACTTATCTTTCTAAATTCTCTAGTAATACATTCAGTATTGTGTGTGGTGCTCCAAGCTTCTTCTTCTTCCTTGTGCTGTTCGCGTGCTTCCACAGATGTGTAACTCCAACAATTGGTATCAGAACAAGACATCGCTTCATCTAGGGCGCCGTCGACACTCCTCTAGTTGTAGTTTGAGAATCGCATGAATTTTGGTGATCATACTTAGCCTGTTTTTGAGATCAAAACTGCTTCGCTCTATGGTGCAGAAATCGCGATCTAAGCTCCTTTCGGCCTCCGAACGCACTATCATAGTGCTTGTGCAGACTATTTTGTCTTTTTGTGCCAAAGGTATATACCAGTTTCTGTTTGTCAGTATAAGCATCTCAAAGTCTATTATAGATCTAGCAGAATTCGTCTCGGTAGTTTTGTTCAACGTTTTGAGATACAGTCAATTTTCTACATCAAGGTATTTTAGTCACCGGCCATGGCTGAAAGCAGCGATGTATTCCATATGTTCGCTATTGAGGATAAGTTGGATGGTACCAACTACCCGTTATGGGCTTATATGATGCGACATGTGTTGGTTGCAAAAGGACTGTGGAACATTGTGCAGGGTGTCAAAAAACGTCCTATCACACCTGCAACTGTTACGACTCCAGGTAGTGAAGCTGATGGAGAAGGTGTCGAAGATGATGATATTCTGCATATTCCTATTCGTCCTGTGGTTTCTGGTGCACCTACTGTAGAGGAGATTCGCTAGGATGGCAGAGATGCCCAGGCACATCAATTGATAGCTTTTTCTGTCAAACGTGCCATTATTCCTCACATTCACTCTTGTAGAACAGCTAAGGATTCTTGGGATACACTTATCACATTGTACCAAGCTAGGAATGAGGCTTGTGTTGCTTATCTCCAAAAACAGTTGGAGAGTAAGCACATGAATGAAGGTGATTCTATGGACAGTTTCCTGACGAAGATCAAAGAGTTGAAGGAACAATTGATTTCTACTGATGAGGTTATACCAGATACCTCACTTGTGCAGAGCATTCTGAAGGATCTTCCTGATTTATATCACAATTTTGCTTCTACTCTTTGGTTGATGATGAAAGGCAATCCAAATGCCTTATCATTTGAGGAGTTAGTCTCTGTTCTATTGCAGGAAGATTATTCCAGGCAGATCAGTTCCATTATGCGAGTTGCAGATCAAGCTTTCCTGGCTAGTCAAAAGGGCAAAGGAAAATGGAGCTCTTCAACTAGTAAGAAGAACTCTGCGAATACTGCATATTCGAAGAACAAAGATACAGAAAAGTAGAAATTGTTTTGTAAGTACTATAAAAGGAATGATCATATCATAAAGAACTGTCCAAAACTCGCTGCTAAAGAGGCAAAGAAGAAAGAGGTTCGAATGGTTGTTGTAGAGGCCTCTACACCAAAAACAGAGTCTGCTAATGTTGTGCAAGAAGAAGAATGGGCGTTTACTACTGTTTGCAGTTTTGACCCATCTTCTCATGATCGGTGCATGTCTGCAATAGACTCAGATGTTTGGTATTTTGACAGTGCGGCGACCAAATATATTACCTCACAATGCAGATTCTCCTCTTCACTCGAGCCTGTCCCTATAGGGAATACTGTTACATGCGCCAACAACTCCTCTTATTCTGTTATGGGAGTTGGTAAGATCATTTTGACTACTGCTGATGGTAGTTCTTTCACTTTGTGAGATGCTCTAGTTGTGCGAGGGATCAAGAAGAACGTGTTATCATTTTCTGCATTAGCCAAGATTGGCTGGGTTATGAAATTTATTGATGACAGGTGTATAGTTCATGGTCTTTCAAATGGTAGTGTGATTATTGCTTCTGGCATTTTATGTCTTGGGCTGTATAAGCTCATAGACTATAAAAGATCTGTAAATGATTTGGCATGTGCAGTAAATGATTCTCAGGCTATGTCAGATGCAAAGCTTTGGCATGCACGCTTTGGTCATCTGGATTTTGCTAGTTTGCAATGCCTGCAGAAATCTGAAATGGTGTCTTCTTTGCCCAAACTTGAGGCACCTGGAAAACATGTTTGTGAAGGTTGTATTTTCGGCAAAATGCAGCATTCATCCTTTCCAAAAGATGGTTCTATTCGGGCTACTCAGAAATTGCAGCTTGTACATAGTGATGTCTGTGGTCCTATGCATACATCTTCTTTTGGGAATTATCTTTACTTTGTGATTTTCATCCATGATTTTTCCAGGCATGCATTGGTATATCCCTTGAAGGCAAAGTCCGAAGTTTTCATGTGCTTCAAACAGTTTTTGGTTTTGGTTGAAAATCTGTCAGCATGTAAAATGTGCACCCTCCATTCTGATCGAGGGGGGGAATATATGTCTTCTGATTTTAGTGCATTTCTGGCTGAACGTGGGATAAAACACCAATGTATAGTGTCGTATACACCTCAACAAAATGGAGTTGTTGAACGAAAGAACAAGTCACTCATGGAGATGGCGAGGTGCATGGTCAAGAGTCATGCTTTACCACGTAGAATCTTGCTTGAGGCTGTCATGTGTGCAACATATGTACTAAATAGGTGTCGCACTAAAGTGCTGCAGTCTATCACTCCATATAAGGCTTTGCATGATCGCAAGCCATCTGTTGCTCATCTGCGTGTTTTTGGTTGTTTGACAAATGCATTAGTGCCTGAGCAACATTGCAAAAAATTGGATGATTAAGCAGTTAAATGTATTTTTGTTGGGTACAATTCTGAAAGTAAAGGCTATCGTTTGTATCATCCACAGACTAAACACATTCTGGTTAGCTGTGATGTTGTTTTTGTGGAAGATGCTATTCAGCCATTGCTTTCATGTACTAAGGAGATATCTGTTACCTCGAGAGACATGTATGATACTTTGTTGCTTCTTTTTACAAGTGGACAGTCTAGTGCTGGTCCTAATGAGGCAACTTCTCAGCCTTTGAATGTTTCATGTGATGATGCAGATAATTCCATTTGTGATGGAGATCTACATTATGCACTTATTGATGAGAGAGTTGATATTGAGCAGGCAAGAACTTTGCCAAAATGGCTGGTGCAGACCTTGCGTGATAGAAAATTAGATGCACCTCTATCATATCATACTCGTTCAGGATTTTGTAGTTCCTCTTTTGCATCAGATTGCTATGCTATGGCTGCATCTAGTCTCTGTGATGCGAATGAGCCTGTTTTGTTTGATGAAGCACAAAATTTAGAAAATTGGATGGCTGCTATGCAATCTGAATGTGATGTAATAATGAAGAATGGTACTTGGTATTTATGTGACTTGCCCCCTGGCAAGAAGTCCATTGGCACTAAGTGGGTATACAAGCTTAAGCGTAAACCTAATGGTAGACGTAACAGGTATAAGGATAGGCTTGTTGCAAAGGGTTATGCAGAGAAAAGAGGCATTGATTTTGATGAGAGCTTTGCATCTACATGCCATATGACTACTGTTTGGAGCATTTGTGCTTTTGCAGCCCATCATGGTTGGAATGTACATCAGTTGGACATTAAAACTGCATTTTTGAATGGTGACTTACATAAATAAGTGTATGTTTTTCAGCCCCATGGCTTTGTGCAGAAAGGGCATGAAAACCAGGTATGCAGGTTAAAGAAGGCATTATATGGTCTAAAGCAAGCACGACGTGCTTGGTATGAGAAGAAACATCCCTATCTGATTGCACATGGTTTTGAGAACATTCAAACTAAAAGCACCTTATATGTTAAGCATGCTAATGATGTGCTTCTCATCTTTGTTCTCTATGTTGATGACATGCTGCTCACTTGTATTGAGACGCATATTGCTGTTTTTAAGGCTGATTTGCATGCCTCATTTGAGTTGTCCGATTTGGGGCATTTGCATCACTTTTTGGGCATTCAATTTATGCAAGTTGATGGTGGAATGGCTTTGTATCAAATGAAATATATTGATACATTATTACAGCGTTTTGGCCTTGAAGACTGTAAGCCTATTGCCACTCCTACGGAGACAGGTTTACGATTGAGTCTTCATGATGCTGGAGATGCATTTGATGTTGGTCTCTATCAATAGGCTATTGGATGCTTGATTTACTTATGCATTACTTGGCTAGATATTTAGTTTGCTGTCTTACAGATGAGCAGGTTTATACATTGGCCTGAAGTCAAGCATGCTTTTTCTAATTCTGATTGGGTTGGTTGCTATGACACTCGTGTGTCCACTAGTGGCTTTTGCTTCATGCTTTGTAGCTCATGTATATATTGGTTGAGCAAGAAGTAGCCTATTGTGGCCACTTCTAGTTGTGAGGTTGAGTATAGGGCAGCTTTCACAGCGACTCTTGAGTATGTGTGGCTCAAACACCTTATGGCTGATTTGGGTGTTGATCAGACTTCTGCCACCATCATCTTCACTAACAGTCAGAGCGCATTGGCAGTTGCGAGGAACCCTGTGTTCCATGCTTGCACTAAGCACATTGAGGTGCATTATCACTATGTCACGGAGAGGTTCTCTGCTCGTGAGATCACCTTGGCATATGTGCCCACGCAGGAGAACATTGCAGACCTTTTCACGAAGGCTTTGCCTAGGGAGAAGTTTGAAGCTTTCCGCAAAGCTTTGGGCTTGCTTCCTTTTGTGGAGTGATTTCCACATAGCTTTGCACTTCCTTATACATGAGTGCCAGCTCCTTGTTCACCGCATCACTCCCAGGGGGGATTTGTTGATATATTTAGGTAGTAATGTGTGTGACTACACTAGGACCACCGGGGCACTTTTTTCCCTCTTTAGGAGGATTTTTCCTCCCGGCTTGTATATTCGATTTATGTGTGATAACATGAGTAGTGTGTACCTATCTACTACTCCTATGTTCCATGATAGGAGTAAATGCATGAGTGAGAATTGACTATCACTACATGAGTGAGAATTGACTTGCTAAACAGGTTCAAGTACAATAGTTAAGTATCGAGGATGAGTGTACTAACAAGTTCACCAAAGCATTCAACTCAATAAGGCTTATAAATATCAAAAGAGGCATTGGATTGTTGGAGCTAGGATGAAGACATGGAGCTAAAGCCTGAGGGGGAAGTGTTTGAGATCAAGCTTCAACCTTAGTACTCTTCGACCTATTAAATGTATGTAATGTGGAGAAATTAGGAGCAGAGAGATAGCTAGGAGACCTTGTCTTCAATTTTGAATCAAAATGAATCTTTATAAAAGGGAAATTCGATCTATCAAACTTAGGTGTGAGAAAGCCTATAATCCAAGAAAAGTGATTCCTAACATATAGGGAATCGTTTCAAATCCATATTAACACACATTGTACTTGAACGCATGATCATGTGTGTGTAAGCTCTTTGAGACCATGAATAAGCTAATAGACTCCTTGCTATAAACACTCAACTTAGTGTAGCCATATCTAGCTCACAAATTTTTGTGTGTATGAGCAAGATACTTGTGAGAGAATGTTAGCTAGGGGTTTAAAAAATGTCTCACTAAAAAATATTTCATTTTTTAATGTGTAAATCATTAATAACGTCTCCAATATATGCATTTCTTTGTCAAGTTTTGTTTTCTTTATTGAGACCATGAAATAAGGTAACCATGAAGACAAACAAGGTAATAGGAGTAAGGAAATGAATAGGTATCCATAACATCAATCAAGGGTTCATGATTAGTGGATAAATACTTAAATAAGAGAGTTTTTAAAAGATCCAATTCTTCTTCGCCGCTCTCAAAGTGCTCAAGAACAAAAGCTGAATAAGACTTATGTAAATAAAGTAGGCAAATAAATACAAAAGAAAGAAGTATCTTACGTAGGAGAAAACCACTAAACTAGCATGATAATTTTCCGTTTGAATTTTTAATGCAATGACGCCAATGGATTGTTTTCTCGCTGATAATGAAATAACGTTCACCAAATATGGAGAAGGGAAGGAACCTATTTGAGCCATTCACCAGTCGTGCATCGCACAACGATAAATTTATAGGGAAATTGGGAACGAAATACTGAAATTGTAGCTTCATAGAAGACGATATGAAAACACAATAAGAAAACTGTGGATAGATTACCTTGAATCCAAAGAAAGAAACACAGCTTTTTATTATGCACTCCAAGAATTAATACGGTTTTTTTAGTGCCTAGCATGCAGAAGATCCGATGGGAAAATAGATATGAAGAAGAAAGAATTTTTCTTCATCAAATACGGAATCATCTCTTATAAGATACCACATTAAGAGCCTTTCCAGCGACCACAAACCAATAAATCTCTTTATTCCGCTTGATACCCCATAATCGAAGCGATCAGCGAGAAAAGGATATTTCTTCATCAGATAGAATATCGAGAACAGGATATGTTAAGTGATTAGCATTAGAATATCGAGAACAGGATATTGCATGAATGTCTCTTAAGACGAATTAGATCTCACGCGGCAGAAATCCAATGAACCTACGATCAAAGGCATATGCATGGAGAGGAAATTCCATACGCGAAGTGTCTAGAGCAGCCTGTGCGTGAAGAAAGCACTTGAGGGTTCTCACCATAATGTGGTTGTATGGGCTCGAAGTGATGTGGGTGCTCTCCGAAGGGGCCGCATTACGTGTGAGGATTTCAGAGCGTTTACCTGGCGCAAACATGAGTTCCCCTTTAAGACGTGATCGAGATTGGCCTTTTATTAAGCAACAATCACGTTATCGTCTTTTCAAAGTAGCATCCTCATAGCAAACATCTTGTCGCTCGTCCATTGCCGCGTATGAACGATGGGTACATCAAGTACAACATTCAACTTCATGTCCATCTTGATTCTCGTTTTTCTGGTCAGCTACGTCATCTGCACAGCAGCAGGTGATGTTCAGGCTGTAGAAAATTCGGCGGCTGATTTGCAACGGGTAGAGAGGTATGGGCGGCGTTGCTACCGACGTCGTGGACGTTGCTTCGGAGGGTTCGCTGATCAAACCACGAACGGCCAGAAGACGGCAAACTCCATGTCTGCCAACAAACAAACTACTGTTTCGTCTGAAACTCACGTCTAGCAATTCAGAACATCTGATTTTATATATAACACTGTAGCCGTAGGTTTTGCTTTATACTCCGGGTGTAAGAAAGTGATAGTATTTTCCGCTGAAAAGATGGGGTTCTGAATGCAGGTAGATTACGTCCATGAAGATGTATATCAGTGAGTTCCTTTATATACTGTATAGCGCCAAGTGTGAAACATAAGCATTTTAAGCAAATACCGAGAGTCTTATGAGCGGAAAGAAAAATGTGACCACCTTTATACTTAGCATTCTAGTTTAAACTTGGCCATCTGACTTTGAATACCCTTCTTCTGTACTGGCTCCATGTTCTTCATAGGAGTATGTAAAACCATCGATATGTCTTCTACCGTTTTGAGTTTCTTTCGCTCTGAAGATCTGTCTCTATATCTGCTGAAATGGTATGCAGTTATGTACGTTTTCTGTCATTTCTAATGTTCCTATATCGCTGCTCTACTGTACTTATTTATCAATCTACCATTTCTTGTCTTTCTCTGTTTGTTAGAACACTACAAAGATGTGTTATGCATTCGTTTTCTTATTCGTTCTTTCTTGCTGACCCAATGTCAGCTTCCATCTCTATCCTTCAACGGCCAGGACTAGATAGTACTGCGCCATCGGCATCCATATTAATACTAAAGCTGCATAACTCCCACATGAGTATAAACAAAGGTATATGAAGACAAATACGCAGATACATACGTTCAAACATAGATACAGGCACACTTACACAGTGACACTTACACAGATACAATTACACTTACACAGATACACGCACACTTACACAGTGACACGTATACCATGTACGGGGACTCAAACATATCTGCGTACATAGACATATATATGTGCGTGCAACCAAATATATTTACACAGATACACGCACACTTACACAGTGACACGTATACCATGTACGGGGACGCAAACATATCTGCGTACATAGATATATATATGTGCATGCACCCAAATATATTTACATATATTTGGTTCATAAACATATCTTTATGATTGTATATAATTACATATATATATAGTCATAAAGATATATAGACATGCATGCCTATCTATATGCGTTTAGGGATGTACTCTCGAAGATATGTACTTCAACCGGTGTATACATAAACAAATATACACGCCTGTTAGCACAGCCAGAAATCCGAGAAGTCTATGCATTCATGTCATGATGAAAGGTACATTGGTAAATACGTGAATACATACGTACTTAGCTGTAGACATGCATATGCGTGCATATTACCAAAACACTATATATATATATATATATATATATATATATATATATATATATATATATATATATATATATATATATATATATATATATATATATATATATATATATACGCACATGCATACATAGGCACGTCTGTAAACACATATATACAAACATACATGCATACGTGTGTAGATAAATACAAACATACACAGACATATATAGAAGCGTAGAAACAAACATGGATAGATACATACATACACATATATAAACACACGTTTATGGATCGATACGTGCATAAACGCATACATACTGTGAGAGATTGATCCACATGGATCATGATATAGGTCCATAAAGATCATTCCATGTGTGTGAGCGACAAGGGCCAGTCATAGCCAAGGTCTCAAGCTTGAGGTATATCTAAGGTATTCAATAGTAATGGGGATAAGCATACCATGATGGCCACATGGTGACACTAGAACATTCCAATCATTGCTATTTTTATAATACAAGAGGGTATAAATGGATGGGAGGAGAGTTACACACACATCATTCACAAGTCTTATTTGTATGTGTGCAACTCTATGGGACAAATGATACAGATACATTTTTCTCGTAGATAGTGCTAAATCAGTTCCATCTAAATTTTTTTCTTTGAGATAAAACACTCCCTTCTCAACGTATCTGTTTCCAATTATACAACCGATGTTTAATGCGGAGTAGAGGTCTCTTTCTAATTTTCCTTTCATCTTTGCATCGTCAGGGCAATTAGGTACTATTAGTATTTGGGTATTTGAGTCGTGCTTTGTTTCCAACGTTTAAGACAAAAGTAAAGCGTAAGCTTTTATGAGAGAAAAAAATGATTATATATGGAAAAATCTGACTATTTGTGGGTTTACTTTTGTTATGATCATACATCTGAAAACAAACTAGTAAATGATTATTGATCGAAGTCATAATCATGAAGAAGATTCAACACGTTTTCCTCTCCTTTAATGTGAAAAAAAATTTACCTTTTCAATTTATTATGAGCGTGATTTCGCGAAGGACATTCCTCTTTATTTTAATTACGCTTTCTATGTTATAACTTGTTTCTGCATATAGATAAAGATTAACCATGAAAACAACAAAAGCCTATAAGTTTATAACTATTTAGAATGAGAATATAAATAAAACATTACGAGCTATGTGCAGGATAAAAAATTGGCATCCGGCATTGATGAAAAATAATTACATACTATAGGGAAACAAGAAGACAAGATAAATTAAGTATCATGGGAGGTTTGCTGCCAACTTCTTCTCCCACATACTCTCGATCAGTAGGAAATTCATGGGCCCTTTTGTGCTCCAAATCATAGCACTCCGTTTCTTTCTAATAAGAATCCACATTTGAAGTACCTTCTCTATCTGAATTTCTTCTTTCTCTCTCTCTCTCTCGTTTTGTTACGTACATTCACGAGAGTAATTAAAACTTCTCAAGTTTCAAGATAATTCTAATAAGAAACTATACAATTTCTCTCTTGAAAGGAGTGTTACTCCATTTTACACCATTCTAGTCAGCACATTGGTCCTTGGTACTTATATGTTGCATTTTAGCCTCCTAATCGAACACCTTCTCTCTCATGTAATGATACTAGACCTCCATAAGTTTGTTCCTAGAATGAAACATGGGGTTTCCACATAGATACACAATACTCATTGTCACACATGTTTGGAAATTTATTAACCTGAGAACTTAATTCAATCATTAGCTTCTTCAGCCACATAAGCTCACAAGTCACTTTAGCTAATGCCTTATTTTTAGCTTCAATGGAGGATAAATGAACTCTAGTTTGCTTCTTTGCCATTCAAGATATCTTCTTTCGATTCGGTGAAATCAACATTTGTATATGCTTTCACTTGCACTTCATCTTCAAAAGGATAAAATAGAACTTCACCCCTTGGTGGATGCAAACACAGAGGGCTCTTGTGTTGTCAGGATCTTGCTCACGCGCATACAGAGATATAGGGACGCAGAAAAACACACAGAAAATAGAGACAACAAGAGACGAGACTGAACGCAAGATTGGGTGCAATCTCCCCCCATGCACTCTGTTTTGACAGTCCACAGAGTACATGTATTTATAGGAATTTAGATTACGTCAAAAAGAGTGGTTACAAGAGGGCGGCTTCGAAAAGCAGGCGTGAAACTAAAAGTTGATAACTTTTACAGAAAGCCATTGCTTTCAATAACAGAAACTACGGTCTTCAATGACCCTTATTCTGACCATTACTTTTCTAACAATAGAACCTTCTACGCGGGTTTATTTACAAGCTAAATAATAATTATTCCGATTATTGATGTTCGCCCTTTCACGCCTTGCACGCTCCTCACGAACCTTCACCTGCTATATCAAAAACATCAAAAACATATTAACCTCAGTTGATAAAATAATTTAACACTCTAACAATTACAATACATTGTTCAACATATTCCATGTTACTGTTACAATCCAACAATGCATTGGCTAACATATTCCATGTTACAATCCAACAATGCATTGGCTATTCCATATTTCAATCCAACAATGCATTGGCTAACATATTCCATGTTACCATCCAACAATGCATTGTTCAACATATTCCATAAGGTATAACATGCCCCTGAGTTGAACAAGCAACTGACCTCAGGTGATTAAATAATAAACATGGAGGGCCAGTCACATGTTTCATCACTGAATAAAGAAAATAGGCATGTGCCATGTAAAAATACATGCATGGAAATGTTCATGGAGCTGTTACATTTTGTGTATGATATGCAGAAATTAAATGGTCATAATGAGGTGTTAATTGTGTTTTATGTATCCATTGACATTCTTCAATAGAGTGATTTTTGTACTTAACCAAATATCAATGATATTGAGTACCTGTGCGTGTAGTAGTGACATCATGATCAATGATTTTCTTAGGAACTAAGATTTCAAATTTTCAATTAAAGGAGGGTCATCAAGAAGTGGAGCAAGTGGTAAAGTTCCTTTAAAGGGTTTAAGTAAACTAATATGAAAAGAATTATGAATGGTCCAATGGGATGGAATATCTAATCGAAATGAATTATCATTAATTTTTTCTATAATGCAAAACGGTCCATAATAGCGTGGTGCAAGTTTAATTTTAGGATGCTGCAAAATATTTTTGAGACGTCTTTTAATGATACGCAACCATACAAAATCATTTTCCTTGAATTCTTTGGCTAATCGTTTAGTATTGATAGTACGTGTATATCGCTCTTGACTTTTCCTAATGTGGTCGTGAACATCATGAAGTATAGAAACGTGATCTTGAGCAATAGAATCAGCCATCGGAATGTCGGTTTGGGTGAGGGACATGGGAGTGGGAAGCTTTTTACCAAAAACTATTTCAAAAGGTGCACGACCAGTAGTGGTGTGTGAAGTGTTATTGTAAGCAAATTGAAGCAATGGCAACTTGTCATCCCAGTTATTAGGATTATCTAATGAATAACAACGCAATAAATCAAGAATAGTACTATTTGTAGCCTCACTACTTTCAGGATGAAATGCAGAGCTAAAATCTATTTTAGAACCAAAATGTTGAAATAAGGCAACCCAAAAATGATTACAAAACCTAACATCACGATCAAATAACATTACTTTAGGAAATCCATGATGTGGAAAAATGCATTTAATGAATAATTTTGCAGCTTGAGGTGCAGTCAAAGTTTTTCTACATGGAATGAAATATGCATATTTACTAAACCTATCAACTATTGTCCAAATCATATCATTATGTGATGAAGTGATAGGAAGACCTGTGATAAAATCCATAGAGATTTGTTCCCATGGTTCATTTGGAATAAGAAGTGGCATTAATAATCCAAATGGTTTACCATGATGACGTTTGACACGCTGACATACAATGCATTGAGAAACATAATGTGCAATGTCTTTTCCATGTGTGGCTAAAAGAAGAAATCTTTGCAAGCAGAAATGGTGCTTTGTATGCCTCTATGACCCATGAAAGGTGGTTCATGCATTTCTTTAATGACAATCTTTAAAAGCTTGGGTTATGCATAATCTATGTTGAAAATAAAGAAAACCATTATGAAATGTATAATGTTCATCAGATAAAGATGCAGCATTGTTGAAGTCATGCCATGCATGTGAAAAATACAAATCAGATGTATAGGTGGAAACCATTTCTTGAAAAGAATGAATTTGGATGGCAGAAATATTATTCAAAACAACAGAATGCAAAGAAGAACGGCTAAGAGCATCAGCTACGACATTAGCTTTACCTGGCTGATATTGTATCATGGGTTGGAAATTTTGAATGAATGATGCCCATTTAAGATGCCTATCAGAGAGTAAGGGCTGATTTAATAAATGTTTAATAGCCTGTTGATCGGTTTTGATTAAGACCTCAGAGCCCATAAGATAGTGTTTCCAAATTCGCAAAGCATGCACAACTGCTAACAGTTCTTTATCATACGTACTATAATTATGCTCTGAGGGTTTAAGCTTTCTACTCTCAAATGCAATGGGATGGTCATTTTGCATCAGAACAGCACCTATTCCTGAACCGCTAGCATCAGTAACAACATGAAAGGGTTGTGAAAAATCAGGTAATTGTAAAACAGGTGCATGTTTAAGTTTGTCAAAGGACTGTTGTTGGGTAAGTCCCCATGCAAATTTTATTTTCTTTTTCAACAACAAGGTAAGAGGTAATGCTAAATAAGAAAAATTTCGAATAAACTTCCTATAGAAACTAGCCAACCCAAGAAAAGAACGAACATCATTGACTGATTGTGGTGTAGGCCATTCTATGATAACTCTAATCTTTTTTGGATCCACATGCACACCTTTACTTGAAAGAATATGTCCTAAATATTCTAGCTTACACTGAAAGAAATAACTCTTTTCAGGATTAGCATAAAGTGTGTTCTCTCGTAACAAATGAAAAACTGTTTCAAGGTGCTTTTCATGTTCACTATCATTCTTACTGTAAACAAGAATGTCATCAAAGAATACAAGAACAAAAGCTTGGTAATCAAGAAAAATATTGTTCATCATTCGCACAAATGTAGCAGGGGCATTAGTAAGTCCAAAGGGCATTACCATAAATTCATAATGGCCATTTTGAGTTCTAAATGCAGTCTTAAAAATATCACTTTGTGTCATACGAATCTGATGGTAACCCGATTTAAGATCAATTTTACTAAAGACATGAGCTCCTCGTAACTTATCTAAGAGATCATCTATTCGAGGAATAGGGTATCTATTCTTGATCGTGATCTTGTTAAGGGCTCTATAATCAATGCACATTTGATAAGTTTTATTCTTCTTCTCTACTAAGAGAACTGGTGCTCCAAATGAGGAAGAACTAGGCCTTATAAGTCCTTTTTGTAGTAGGTCTTTTACTTGATTTTCTATTTTCTTTTGATGTAGTGGGCCATGTCTATAAGGTGCTTTATGAGGAGGAGAACTACCAGGTACTAAGTCTATGCTATGGTCAAAGGATCCTCGAGATGGTGGTAGTTCAGAGGGATATTCAGACATAAAAAAATCCTTATAAGTACTCATGAAAGGTTTATATGCATCTGGAAGTGTATGAGTATAATCATTGATGACATTGACAAAAACAATGCATGAGTTGAATCCTTTCCTAAATGCACGCTTTACTTGAGTGTGACTAATCAATGGAAATGGCTGGAAATCATGCCGTGCAGACAAAGTAATGATTTGACCTTTGAAAACAAACTTAAAGGTATGAGTATGGTAGTCAATACGTGGGTTATAGTGGTGACGAAAAGGCATACCTAGTATAACATCATAAGATTGCAAAGGTGCAATTAAAAATGTTCATGAATCAACATAAGGGCCTATGCTAATCGTAACATCTTGCACTTCTCGTGTTACATTATAACGACTACCTTGAAATGCAGCTTTCACTTTATACAAAGAAGGAAACGTTTGTAATTTAAGTTCTTGTACTAATAAATGTGAAATGAAGTCATGTGAACTCCCATCGTCATGTAGAATTTTAATTAGTTTGTTATTTATTGTACCCTGCATGCAAAGTAGAGAGTGTAGAGAGATATCGTTACCCAAGGTACTTAAGTCCTTCTCGAGTGATTCCTCTGTCCAAACAGGAGGAATTTCTTCATTATAGACCTCCATGTTATGCAATCGAGCTGTAGCCGGTTTCATATGAAGAGGCTGCAATCTGCACCTTATTTTTGTATGTCCTGGTTTACCACAATTCCAGCAAGTGATTCATGGTCGCTTCTGTTGGGCATTCACTACTGAAGTTTGAAGGGTAGGTGGTTTGGTTGGTTGGAGAGATGAAGCAACGGGTGGAGTAGAATAATTGGATTGTGGAGGACGAGGAAAACTAGGGTAGGATGGGGTATTAAAATTACGCTTCATAGGAAATGAAGGTTTAACAGGAAATGGTCGTGGACGTGGTTGTTGTAGACGGAGTGACTTGGTTATGGACTGGAATTCTTTTTCTGCATCATAAGCAAAAGATATAGCCTCGTTGAGGGTTGTAGGTCGTAGGGTGTGAAGCTTAGCTTGGATACCGACCTCCAAACGATCTTCGTATTTTTGCTGCAAGATATCCTCTGATACATCTTCAAGCATTCGTACAAGTAGTAAATTTTGCGAGAACCGCTCTGTGTAGGTAGTAACCGTATCACCCTCCTTCCATGTAAGGATCGTCCATGCACGTCGAAGATGCAAATGGTATTGAGGAGGAAGAAATGAATCCTTCAGGTTTTCTTGAAAAGCCTTCCAAGTTGTTGGACGCTCCGTATTGTGCCGCAGGACATTCCACCAGAGTTGTGCTTTACCTAATAGATAGTTAGTGGCAAATTTAACTTTTTCACTTTCAGCATACATTTTATCGGTATAAAAATCATCAAACTACGACAACCAAGAAAGTACTAAAGGCCCATCCTTTCGGCCATCAAATCGTAGAAACTGGTAGTTTCTATTACCAATCTTTGAATGAGTAACATCAGATTGGGCAGACACAATAGCTTTTACTACTCTCGTAAGGTTGTCTTCCTCAGCTTGCATCTTTTGGAGGATTTCATCACGTTGTCGGATCTCGTTCTGAGCTCCTTGAAGCTCATGCCGCAAGAGCTCTAGTTGTTGTTCAAGTGTTGCCGCAGGTAGAGGTGAATCACTGTAATGCTCCATGGTGCTCTTGGACCCTTGCTCTCAACCTTGGTGTATTGAACCTTCTTGTTTGCAACCTTGGTGTCTCGATCCCGTGTTCTCAACCTTGCTTGGTATCTTGAACACTCAATCAAGTGCCACCCAAGGATTTTGAAGGAATTCACACTTCCAAGCTAGCTCATTGGAAATTTTGTTCGGAGAGCTTTCCAACGGTATATTACACGCCTCAATCCGACCTACGGATTGAAAGTTACACTTGATTCTTTGTTGGGTCCATCCTTGAAATCGCCGCGAGCGCCTTGCACAAGTACCAAAGAAAGAGAACTTGAATAACAACTCCAAGAGATGGTGGAGTGGTCAAAGTACTTCCCTTGAAAGTACGAGGTTGTGGGTTCAAATCCTCCTACCTTAGGGACTTTAAACCTCTCTATTACCACTCAAAAATTAAAATTGCCTCGCGCGTAGCCAACGGCTGCCAAGGGAGCCTTGGGTGCCAATGTTGCCAATGTATTGCCTAAGTTATTGCCTAAGTTCTTTGCCTTAGTCGAAGCCTAGCCAAAGGAGTAAACGTAGGTGTAAACGTAGGTGTAAACGTAGGTGTAAACGTAGGTTCTGGTTCTGGAACTGGAACAGAAACAGAAACAGGAACTGGAACAGAAACAGAAACAGAAATCGTAGACTGGAACAGAAACAGAAACAGAAACCGAAACCGAAGACGAAGACGAAGACGAAGCCAGAGACGGAGACGGAGATGGAGATGGAGATGGAAATGGAGATGGAGATGGAATCAGAATTCAGAATCCCGAACAGAGAACAGATCTGTATTGACGCATGCA
>MU262383.1:0-30000 GCA_020310875.1 Ceratopteris richardii | reverse complement strand
GGGAGATTGATTCAGCAGCATAAGTAGGAATGCAAAACATTCGCTATGTAGTCTTCTAATAGATAGAGAAAGAAAGGAAATGCTAGACAGACATGTAAGACGGCAAAGATAGAGAGGTGATGAAACTTAGAAAGGATAGACAAGGTAGAGAGATGAGCATTAGAAAGGATAGACAATGTACACAATTGCATATCATTTCCTCATATATAGAGATATTTCTAGAGCAAGAGATTGTTTTCCATACTCCTACTAAGGAGCGAGTTTAGATAGCTCACTTATTATGCACGTGTAAGAGCATGGACATTCGCACTCGAAAGATGGATCTTAGATATCCCAAAGGTATGCCCAACGAAGTCTTATTTTATCCATTTGAAGATGAATTGCAAGTGAAAGCATATACAAATGTTGATTTCACTGAGTCGAAAGAAGATAGGACAAGTACAAGTGGATATGAGATCATGCTTGGCAAGAAGACCATATCTTGAATTGCAAATAAGCAAACTAGAATTGATTTATCCTCCATTGAAGTTAAAAATAAGGCATTAACTAAAGTGACTTGTGAGCTTATTTGGCTCAAGAAGCTAATGATTGAATTAAGTTCCCAGATCAATAAATTTCCAAACATGTGTGACAATATGAGTATTGTTTATCTTTGTGGAAACCCATTGTTCCATTCTAGGAACAAACGTATAGAGGTATAGTATCGTTACAAGCAGAGAGAGAAGGTGTTCGATAATGAGGCTCAAGTGCAACATATAAGTACAAAGGACCAATGTGTTGACTAGAATGGTGTAAAATGAAGTAAAACTCCTTTCAAGAGAGAAATTGTATAGTTTCGTATTAGAATTATCTTGAAACTTTAGAAGTTTTAATTACTCTCATGAATGTACCTAACAAAACGAGAGAGAGAGAGAGAGAGAGAGAGAAAGAAGAAAGTCAGATAGAGAAGGTACTTCAAATGTGGATTCTTATTAGAAAGAGACTTTAGTGCTATGATTTGGAGCACAAAAGGGCCCATGAATTTCCTATTGATCGAGAGTATGTGGGAGAAAAAATTGGGACTAAACCTCCCATCATACTTAATTTATCTCGTCTTCTTGTTTCCCTATAGTATGTAATTATCTCTCATCAATGCCGGATGCCAATTTTTAATCCTGCATAGAGCTCGTAATGTTTTATTAATGTTCTCATTCTAAATAGTTATAAACTTATAGGCGTTTGTTGTTTTCATGGTTAATCTTTATCTATATGCAGAAAGAAGTTATAACATAGAAAACGTAATTAAAATAAAGAGGAAATTCCTTCACGAAATCACACTCATAATAAATTGAAAGGCTAATTTTTTTTTCACATTAAAGGTAGGGAAAACATGTTGAATCTTCTTCATGATTTTGACTTCGATCAATAATCATTTACTAGTTTGTTTTCAGATGTATGATCATAAGAAAAGTAAAGCCACAAATAGTCAGATTTTGCCATATATAATTATTTTCTCTCTCATAAAAGCTTACGCTTTACTTTTGTCTTAAACGTTGGAAACAAAGCACGACTCAAATACCCAAATACCGATAGTACCTAATTGCCCTGACGATTCAAGGATGAAAGGAGAATTTAAAACAGACCTCTACTCCGCATTAAACATCGGTTGTATAATTGGAAACAGATACGTTGACAAGGGAGTGTGTTATCTCAAAGAAACAATTTTAGATAGAACTGATTTAGCACTATCTACGGGAAAAATGTATCTGTATCATTTGTCCCATAGAGTTGCACACACACAAATAAGACTTGTGAATGATGTGTGTGTAACTCTCCTCCCATCCATTTATACCCTCATGTATTATAAAAATAGCAATGACTGGAATGTTCTAGTGTCACCATGTGGCCATCATGGTATGCTTATCTCCATTACTATTGAATACCTTAGGATATCCCTCAAGCTTGGGACCTTGGCTATGACTGGCCCTTGTCCGTCACACACATGGAATGATCTTTATGGACCTATATGATGATCCCTCTGGTTCAATCTCTGACAGTATGTCTATCATGTTTAATACTACATTTACCGTCTTTAGGGTCATGCATGAGATTATTTATGATTTTTCTTTTGAATATCTGTTAGTTTATTTGCGCAAAAATGTATGTTCTCATTTCTGACATGTAAATATAATTTGAGAGTGTGTAGCTCTAAGAATGTATGCGTTTATGCACATATCGATCCATGAACGTGTGTTTATATATGTGTATGTATTTATCTATCCATGCTTGTTTCTACGCTTCTATATATGTCTGTGTATGTTTGTATGTATCTACACACGTATGCGTGTTTACAGACGTGCATATGTATGCATGTGCGTGTATATATATATATATATATATATATATATATATATATATATATATATATATATATATATATATATATATATATATGTGTGTGTGTGTGTGTTTTGGTAAGATGCACGCATATGCATGTCTATAGCTAACTACGTATGAATTCACGTATTTACCAATGTATCTTTCAGCATTACATTAATGCATAGACTTCTCGGATTTCTGGCTGTGCTAACAGGCATGTATATTTGTTCATGTATACACCGGCTGAAGCACATATCTTCGAGAGTACATCCTTAAACGAATATAGCTAGGCATGCATGCCTATATATCTTTATGAGTATATATATGTAAATATATATGTAAATATACATGTAAATATATACATTCATAAAGATATGTTTATGAACCCAAATATATGTAAATATATTTGGGTGCATGCACATATATATGTCTATGTACGCAGATATGTTTGCGTCCCCGTACATGGTATACGTGTCACTGTGTAAGTGTGCGTGTATCTGTGTAAGTGTAAGTGTCACTGTGTAAGTGTGCGTGTATCTATGTTTGAACGTATGTATCTGTGTATTTGTATTCATATACCTTTGTTTGAACGTATGTATCTGTGTATTTGTATTTTTGCACGTCTATGCGCACGAACAGGTCCAAGTCAAACATGTGCTTCCATTCCATGTGATCTCTCCGCCGTATGGCTTTTAAGCTTCATGTACGCTAAAGGAATCTCGAAATTATCCGGAAAGTTCAAACTTCCAACAACGCTTGTATCTAAAACGCGCAGTACTATCTAGTCCTGGCCGTTGAAGGGTAGAGATGGAAGCTGACATTGGGTCAGCAAGAAAGAACCAATAAGAAAACGAATGCAGAACACATGCTTTGTAGTATTCTAACAAACAGAGAAAGACAAGAAATGGTAGATTGATAAATAAATACACCAGGGAAGCGATATAGGAACATTAGAAATGACCGAAAACGTACATAACTGCATACCATTTCAGCAAATATACAGACAGATTTTCAGAGCGAGAGAAACTCAAAACGGTAGAAGACAAATTGATGGTTTTACATACTGCTACTACGAAGAACATGGAGCCACTACAGAAGGAGGGTCTTGAAAGTCAGATGGCCAAGTATAAATTAGAATGCTAAGTATAAAGAAGGTCACATTTTTCTTTCAGCTGAAAAGACTCTCGGTATTTGCTTAAAATGTTTATTTTGCACACTTGGCGCTATATAGTATATAAAGGAACTCACTGCTATACATCTGCATGGACGTAATCTACCTGCATTCAGAGCCCCAACTTTGCAGCGGAAAATACTATCATTTTCTTACACTCGGAATAGAAACTAAAACCTACGGCTACACTGTTAGACATAAAATCAGATCTTCTCAATTGCTAGACGTGAGTTTCAGACGAAACAGTAGTTTGTTTGTTGGCAGACATGGAGTTTGCCGTCTTCTGGCCGTTCGTGGTTTGATCAGTGAACCCTCCGAAGCAACGTCCACAACGTCGGTAGCAACGTCGCCCGTACCTCTCTACCCATTGCAAATCAGCCGCCGAATTTTCTACAGCCTGAACATCACCTGCTGCTACCTTCTGCTGTGCAGATGCCGTAGCTGACCAGAAAAACGAGAATCAAGATGAACATGAAGTTGAATGTTGTACGTGATGTACCCATCGTTCCTACGCGGCAATGGACGAGCGACAAGAAGTTTGCTATGAGGATGCTACTTTGAAAAGCCGATAACGTGATTGTTGCTTAATAAAAGGCCAATTTCGATCACGTCTTAAAGGGGAACTCATGTTTGCACCAGGTAAACGCTCTGAAATCCTCATGCGGCCCCTTCGGAGAGCACCCACATCACTTCGAGCCAATACAACCACATTATGGTGAGAACCCTCAAGTGCTTTCTTCACGCACAGGCTGTTCTAGACACTTCGCGTATGGAACTAAAAAAAACCGTATTAATACTTGGAATGCATAACGAAAAGGTTTTTTTCTTTCTTTTTCTCGGGATTCAAGGTAATCTATCCACAGTTTTCTTATTTTGTTCTCATATCGTCTTCTATGAAGCTACATATCGTTTATTGATGTTATGGATACCTTTTCATTTCCTTACTCCTATTACGTTGTTTTTCTTCATGGTTGCCTTACTTCATGGTCTCAATAAAGAAAAAAAACTTGACAAAGAAATGCATATATTGGAGACGTTATTAATGATTTACACATTGAAAAATGGAATATTTTTTAGTGGGTCATTTTTTGAAGCCCTAGCTAACATTATCTCAGAAGTATCTTGCATGAGGACATGCATAGGCACTTTAAGACTAGAGTGTGATATAGAGCTAGAGGGAAACATTGTGTACATAGGGAATGGCTTGGAGTTCAAGAGAAGGATGCGGGCACTATGCGACTCTTACCTGTGCTTTGTCCACTTACCCTGGAAGTAAGTAAAAAATTTACATATAAATTGAAATAAATATCTTATGTTTTATTTACATTATGTTTTCTTTTGTAGTGAGCATGATGAGAGGGATAAAAAATACGTACTTCACTTGAGACAGAATTTGGGAGAGGATGGCCGCTTAAGTGGTGTCTAAAAGAGATGCGGACACTTATGGCTCATCGTCGCGATAATGCACCGCATGCACTGCTTTTATGTATATATATGTGGATATGAGTATGTGTGTTTATGCATGTATGTATGTATATGAGAGAGAGAGAGAAGACTGAGACTAGAGGTATAAATACACGCATACACACACATATACATGATACATGCAGATTTACACACATATACATATACATGCACATTCATACATACACACACATACATGCACATTTTTACACACACATACACAGGCATGCAGTTACACACATATAATAAATACACATAGACACATACACATACTCACATACATGTACACATACTCACATACACACACATGCATAATCATATGTACACATACATAGACTCATATAATCATATTTACATGCATATATACATATATACATATACACATGCATATATACACACACAACACATGCATATGCACATATAGAAACACATACATACACAACACATGCATATGCATAAATAAATAAATAAATAAATAAATCCTATTTCAAAAATCCTAAATTGAACACACTAATTTCGATATTAGGGTTTTGAAACCCCTAATTTAAAAACTCTAATTCAACATTTTAGCCATATGTTTGGAGTATATGTACACATTGCATCTATTCCTCCGACGTCCTACTAGAGAGACGTCTCTCCTCCCAACCTTATGCCTCTATATATAGCTACTCGAATCAATGAGGATCATAATATATATAAAGAAATATACAGATCATGTCGATAGGATACATAAATATAAAATGGAGTAGATATATTATGCATCACACAGACATGCCTAAATGCAGACATAGATATATATATATATATATATATATATATATATATATATATATATATATATATATATATATATATATATATATATATATATATATATATATATATATATATATATATATATATATATATATATATATATATATATGCTAACAAATTTACATGTACACATTTACACATAGACATATATACATATATACATATATACTTATATACATATATACATTTACACATCACATATAAATGCCTACATGCACACATAAACATATATATACATGCATACATATTTACATGTACATATTTACACATAGACACATATACATGTACACAATTATAAACACTTGCATATATTACATGAATACATCAATATTTTACATAAATGCATATGCATATATACACATATGCATATTTAACACATGTATACATATATCACACGCATGCAAACACATACATATACATGAAATACATATATATGCATACTAACATATGTATACATATAATACACATGAATACATACACATATGCATACATACATGATAAAAATTTGCTCCTCGAAGATAAAGCTATATATAAAATAATTAGCCATACCCCCGAGCTTCATGTTCTAACTTAGAAGAACATGATTTCATCTCTCTAGTAGGATTCATCGTTATTCAAGTTAATAAAAAAAATCTATTATCTGATATCCATTTAGAAGCTTCAAGTTATTGATCGATAACTAGAGTAGAATTTACTATCTAATGTGCTCATATGTTTTCATTATTGCCATCACTTTGGTAAGACATCAATATAGTCTCATCTTCATTATCCTTATTGATTTCATTTATTTCTTCTATTGTTAAATCTATGTTCTCATGAATCACATCATCTATTGATGGATTACTATCTATTTCTGGTAATTCCTCTTCCTCATCAGTAGAATAAGCATGTAGAGAATTATCCTCTTCATCCAAAAGATTAGTATCATTATCACGTATAATGATTCTAATTTCTATTTCAGATGTTGATATCAGTATCCAATGCTGAATCATCAAGAGGACTTTCTTTGATCTCTCTAACAATAAACTGTTCAAACAATGACCTACCTATAGGTTGCACATGAATGACTTGCCACCAAGGATGAGCATCTTGGTTTTTATAAAAAAATGCTTGTTCAATATGCGAAGGAAGAATATATGGTTCTTTAGTAGATCGCATTACCTTTCTTAATGTGGAATTACTACCTAAATACTCTGCTCCAAACCAGTCAACCTTCAAAATGACCTATCAAAATATATAACAACAGAAACTCATTATTAGGTTCTTAAAAAAATAACTCACTCTATAAAAAGAATATAAATTTTTTTCTACCTGTTTGAATGTACGAAACGAAATTTCGTAGATACCAACAATAGTTCCTACGTAACCAAGATCGCTATCTATAAGGTTCGTGTCTTTTGAGCTAGCATGTGATAGTTTCTTGAAAGAAGCAACAATAATAGAATCCTCTGTTTAGTCAATGGCTTTGATTCTAATATGCTATCCAAAAGCCCACATATTAGTGAACATTCGAGCCTGCAAAATAAATTCAATTAGTAAATAGAGACTAACATACATATATGAAAAAAATTAAAATATTATTTTAATAAAATTATCTTTCGTTCACAACCTATCATTAACTCTCTTTGCTCATCTGAGATTTCTTTATTATTTGCGTTGACGCGTTGCAAACGACTATATAGCCAATCCGTGAAAGAAGATATATCTGTAATCTCATTATTATCGAGATTACATCTAAATATTTTGTTTTTTCGCCTTTTACTTCGGAGATTTGAAGTTCCTCGTACTCCCTAAGGAATGCTTGCATGCATTCGCTATTATATGCTACAAAAGAAGAAACATCATTTTTTCTTGAAATGTAAATAAGAATGCAACCCCCTTACCTGATAATACCTCATTTGTTATTTTTGAAGAAGACTCGTTGGTCCATGCACATGGAGCTTCTTCATGAACGCTTTCAAGGTACTCACTAATGTAATACATGCACTCTTCAAGCATCCAACCCTTTTCCATGGATCCTTCTGGTTTCGCTGTTTGTCGCACATAACCTTTTAATACTCCCATAAATTGCTCGACCCAAAACATCCATCGAGTGTTGACAACACATGCAATCTCTATTTCATCTACAAGATGGACTAATAAATGAACCTGAATATCAAAAAATGAAGTAGGAATTTCTTTCTCTATCAAACATAGTAGCTCTTTGCATTCATGTTTTTTTTTGTGGGATTGAATTTTTTTCAATGTCTTTGGATGTAATCCACCTATACATATCATAAAGCCAATTATAAAGAAGTTAATTAAAAAATAAAAGATATCCAATATTCATACATATTAAATATAAAAGTATCATAATTACCTTATAAGTGATCCAAGACGATAGATCACATCTCGTACTCCTTTTGTTGTACATCCATCGATAACCAAAGCTAAAATATGTTTCAAAAAGTTATGCCAGTCATGGGTCTTTAACCCAGATAAGCTCTTATCATCCATAGTCAACATGTTCTGAAAAGATGCTCCATATCGTGTAGGAGTCTTAATCAATTGAATTCTATTGTTGATAGTCTGTATCTCTTTTGTTGTAAGTACCCAAGGAGAAGGTGCATAAGTCATTTCTTGTCGATGTCTATCAAAAATTGGCCATAACTTTGGTTTGTATTTTTGATCTTCCAAATCATTCCTTGATGCTATGGTATCTTTTGGTCCAAGAAGATGCTGCCATAGTGAATAACCAATGTTTTTTAATATATGCATAGGATCAAGAAGATGTCATACTTTTAACTCTTTACAATACTCCAAAGAATACCATATTGATATGTTCTCTGCGAGTGCCAATTTTCCTTTACCTCTGATCACATACTCATTATCTGAATCATCACTGAAGATTTCTGCTTCTGGATCTATCAGAGGTCCATCTGTCCATTTTTTATACCAATCCATAGGCGTGATAGGTTTTGGACACTGACTTGTTTCAAGATTTCCACTAAAATGTATCACTTCTCTTTTAGATCTTAATGGATGATCATCAGGCAAGAATCATCGATGTCGAAGATAAATATTTTTTTTGACATTCTTACTATAGATTGATCTCAACCAATCACCAAAATATGGACAAGCTTTATAACCCTTAGTAGATATTCCTGCATCATGGAAAATGATAAAAATATAATTACATTAAATCATATTTATTTACATGCATATTGAATAAAAAAATTACATCAATACCGGAACAAACACCATATCCTCGAAAATCGTGAATAGTCCAAGCCACAATACCACGAACCGTAATATGTCTTTCATTGAGGCTTTTTGATACATCAATGACATTAATACCTCTCCATAACTCTTGAAGATCATCAATGAGAGGAGCAAGATATATATTCATATCTTTAACTTGTCTTTTGCTTGTGATTATAAGTGAAAGCATTAAATTTTCCTTTTTAATGGTAAGATATGGCGGAAGATTGTAGTTTATGACTACCAGTGGCCATGTTGACCATTTAGTGGATTTCATGGAGAATGGATTAACCACATCTAATGCAACTCCTAACTTTAGATTCTGTGGATTTTGTGCAAATTCAGGCCATGTAGAATCAATATGCTGAAAAGCAACACTATCATGAGGAATTTTGATTATTCCATCAGTTCTTTTGTGATCATGTCCCCAAGTCAAAAGCTTTGATAATTCGGGGCTTTGAAACATATGTCTAATCCGTGGAGCCAATGGAAAATGTCTCAATACCTTTTTTGGGATTTTACCTTCTTCGCCCTTATATCGAGGAGATTGACATTTGAGATATGTCAAAGAGTCTGCATATTCACCTCTATATAAAATACAATCGTTAAAACATGTATGTATACATTGATAATCTATAACAAGATTGTTGATCATCTTCTTCATTTCATCATGTGAGGTAGGAAGAATATTCTAACTTGGTAAAAACTTTTCTGATAATAACCTGTAAGTTTATCAAAAAAAGATATATTAAAAAAAGTAATGAATAAATATACATATATATATATGCATATAATTTTATATATGTGTATGCTTATGTGTATCTTTCAAAATATTCGTGCAAAATGTGATTGTTTTTGGATGGCAGGATACGATTGTTTGTTTTGGAGGATATGAAGTATGTACCTTCATTAAATGATTTGTCGATTCTATCATATATTCAGTTTGAAAGTGTGCTATTCAAAGAATTTGGAGGATATGAAATATGTACCTTCATTGAATGATTTGTCGATTCTATCATATGTTCTGTTTGAAAGTGTGCTATTCAAAGAATTAGGCACTATTTATAGGCCATACGATGCTGACCTAGATGAATCGCATGCACAGAGGTTACTCAAGATAGAGCAACCTGATTATAAAGGACTAGTACCAGCAGGATTCCTAGGGTATGCAGTAAACCTCTGGCATGTCATTGATGAGCATCTGAACTTTAGGATAGAAAGTGGTAATCATGGTGGCTTGAGAGGATCACTTTTATATAGCTTGCTCAAAGAACTTTAGGTTTATGACACTGAAGTTTTTTGAACAAGTTGTATAAAAGTGATCCTCTGAAGCCACCATGATTTCCACTTTGTATCCTAAAGTTAAGATGCTCATCATTGACATGCAAGAGGTTTACTGCATACCCTAGAAATTGTGCTGGCACTAGTCCATTATAATCAGATTGCTCTATCTTGAGTAACCTCTGTGCATGCGATTCATCCAGGTCACCATTGTATGGCCTATAAACAATGCCAAATTCTTTGAATAGCAATTATAAATTCACTTCTCATACTTTCAAATTGAACATATGTGTGAATCGACAAATCAATCAATGAAGGTACATACTTCATATCCTCCAAAACAAATAATCGTATCCTACCATCCAAACAAGCAATTTTTTTGCAAATATTTTGAAAGCTGCATTAATAGTTTTAAAAGATGTGTGGAAAAAGAGTATCCATTCAATTCAAGTTCTTGTTCTTACCTTATCTAAAGTAAGAATAAAAACCTGCATATATATATATATATATATATATATATATATATATATATATATATATATATATATATATATATATATATATATATATATATATATATATAGAGAGAGAGAGAGAGAGAGAGAGAGAGAGAGAGAGAGAGAGAGATAGACAAAAAATCAAAAATTATACCTTAATAGTGTCGAAACAGATACATTACTCCATCCAAAATGATTTTGAAGGTTGAAAATAAGTAAGCTCGCACTTATTCGTGTCAAACAACTTCCTTCATATACATGCTTTAGACATTCCTCTGAATGATATTTCTCATTTTTAGAAATATCAATGCTCTCACTGTCATTTTGATACCAGTCCTCAATAAAATCTGCCATGCCATCATCTTCATCATTGTCACACAAATCTTGTACTTTATCGTCTTTTGAATATGGATCTTTCAACTTTGCATATTGCACAGGATTAGTTTTGTGTAGCCTCCTCATGGAAGCTTCTGATAAATGAGGTCTTACTGGTAATTGTGAATGCTGTGGAGGAATATCATCAACATCATACGTTGGAGTCTACACATATAAATAAAATTCATTAGTATTCCATAAATGAATAAAAAGTAAACTTTAGATATAAAATTAAGTATATAACTTATTAAATATGGATAGAAAATTTTTATTCTCTCTAGCTAAAAGGTTCTCTTGGAGGTCTACGCCATCCATAATTCACTAATAGTTCATCACCAGCATGTAATGTACTAATAGCATTGACAACTATGTATCTTGATACATCTCTACTCATATATGGTGATTCATGACTATTTTCACGCTCCTCAAATGTGCAATTAGTCCTTCAACTATTATGTAACCCTCGACTACTATTTATTAAACCCACTATATTTCTATGTGTGTAAGGTCTTCCATCAATATATAGTCTTTCATTTTCTGCATGTAGAATCCTTCTACTAGTAAGGGATGTTGCATTCAAGCATATTCCATAAGTACTCATGCTTTGAACATAACATGAACGTTGATGCCAATCTCCCCATCCATATATAGGACCACAAAATGACATAAGAGTGACATCAGAGTTCGGAGGCACATACAAATCCTCTACAATAAAGAGACCACGACCATCATTAGTAATAGTGGATGGAGCAATCATATAGCGATTACCCCAAAAGTTGAAAACCTCTCCATCTAAAGGAAGTGGTCCTCTATTCCATCCTCCATATCTTCTTCTATGATATGTTTGTACTAAAGAACGATCACGAGCTGGCAATCGATAATCTCCAGTCGTTTCATTCTCTAAACCAAGAGGTAGAGGATTTCTAGAAACCTGTGCTTGTAATTGATGAACAGCAAGTCCATGATGTGTACGAGGTATATTAACATTATGAGAAAAATTATCATCATCATCATCATCCAGCAAGTATTCCTGTATATCAACAATAATTTGATTCTATATATGTTTTTTAGATAAAATAATGACATTAATATATATAGAAATTACATACTCAAGCATTATCACATTGACTAGGTGATGGTGCACGCTCAAAAGTACCATACTCTCCCTCATATTCAATACATTCCAATCGTGGTCTTCCATACGTGCCATAACAAGAGTTACACCAACATATAATATGCTCTTCATAGTAAAATTCATCATAATTCCTATCGGAGGAAACATGTGAAGTAGTTGCATGGGTAGGAGGTGATGGAGTACCCTCTTATTGATCAGAATCTACACATAATAAGAAACAAAAAAAAAGTTATGTATCCATCAAATATATTTAAAATTAAATGTTTGATATAATTACAGTATAAAGTCATTGCACGATGAGGAGATGGTGGTGGATTTCCATCTGATTGATCAGAATCTACAAATAATGGTATTTGATATTAATAATCTGATTATCTATATACACAAAAAATTCACATATATATATTTACACATACACACATATTCATATATACACATTTACACATACACATATATTCACATATACACAACTACACATTATTGTGGGATAAATGCATGTATTATGTATGAATGAGTGCATATGCATGCATGTGTGTGTACGTATATATGTGGATATGTAAATGTGTGTTTATGTTATATTTATGTATATGTGTATATGTATACATATATGTATGCGTATATGTTTGCATGTATATGTGTATGTGGGTATGTGTATGTGTATGTGTGTGTATATATGTGTATGTATTCTAATTTTTTTTGTTTGAGATTCAATTAACAGGAGATATTGTATGGTCGAAAAAAATAAGAGGCGAGCTAACATACCACCTGAGTCGTGACAGTTTTTTTGTAGATAGCTACGTCTTCAGGAGTCATTTGCTCAGCACAAGGTACACAAATTAATAGTTTATATTTATAATTTTTATATATTTTAGTAATTTTTTACATTTAATTTATGTATTTTTTTTCTTGAATAAAAAGGCTGCTACAAAGAAGAGAGTGGAGTCGGGCCACACATCGCACCTAAGCCAAATGGGCCATAATGGTTTTGTAGCTACATTTGTAAGTATAGGTGTTATTGTGAGTATATTCTTTATTTTAGTTAAAATGCAAGTAACTAATGTTTTCTATTTGTTTCATTGCAGCCGAAGAATTATGGCGGATATCCTACGAAAGATGAGATTGAGTCTGCTACACATTTTGGATATCAGCATTTGAGCGACTATATGCAAGATTATCGTGATGCCTTTGTGAGTATTTTTAATTTTTATATAATTATTTTATTTTTATGAATGGTATAATTGTTTTATTTATTTATGTTTGTTATATGTAATACACGAGTATTATGGAGAGACAAATATGGATGAGGTGGAGAGACAGACACAGGAGGGACGATCTCGATCGTCACAGGGTGATCATGATGATGATGATTAGGATTTTAGTTGATTATGACATTGGATTAAATGTATTTACACACACACACACACACACACGCACACACACACACACACACACATATATATATATATATATATATATATATATATATATATATATATATATATATATATATATATATATATATATATATATATATATATATATATATATATATATATATAAATATAATCTATATATTTTTCATTTAAGTTATGTTTTGAATTATGTGTATGGTATTAATTAATGAAGAGTTGTGTTCTATTGATTGTTATTATTGTTTATATTCAGCATGTGTTTTAATACTTTAATTATATAATTCATTCATAGGTGTGTACCTAAGTGCATATGTATGTAGTGTATATGTATATATGTGCATGTGTATGTGTGTGTATATGTATGTACGTGCATGTGCATGTGTAAGTGTATATGTGTGTATGAGTATGTGCATGTGCATGTGTATGTGTCTGTATATGTATGTGCATGTATATGTGTAACTCTATGTGTATATGTGTGTATGTGCATGTATATGTATATATGTAGGTATGTGCATGTGTGTGTGCATGTGTATGTGTTTTAATACTTTAATTATATAATTCATTCATATGTGTGTACCGAAGTGTATATGTATGTGTGTGTATATGTATGTATGTGCATGTGCATGTATAGGTGTATATGTGTGTATGAGTATGTGCATGTGCATGTGCATGTGTATGTGTGTGTATATGTATATGTATAACTCTATGTGTATATGTGTGTATGTGCATGTATATGTGTATATGTAGGTATGTGCATGTGTGTGTGCATGTGTATATGTGTTTTAATACTTTAATTATATAATTCATTTATATGTGTGTACCTAAGTGTATATGTATGTGTGTGTATATGTATGTATGTGCATGTGTATGTGTGTGTATATGTATGTATGTGCATGTGCATGTATAAGTGTATATGTTTGTATGAGTATTTGCATGTGCATGTGTAAGTGTGTGTATATGTATATGCATGTATATTTATAACTCTATGTGTATATGTGTGTATGTGCATGTATATGTGTATATGTATGTATGTGCATGTGTGTGTGCATGTGTATATGTGTTTTAATACTTTAATTATATAATTCATTCTTATGTGTGTACCTAAGTATATATGTATGTGTGTGTATATGTATGTATGTGCATGTGTATGTGTGTGTATATGTATGTATGTGTATGTGCATGTGTAAGTGTATATGTATGTATGAGTATGTCCATGTGCATGTGTAAGTGTATATGTGTGTATGAGTATGTGCATGTGCATGTGTAAGTGTATATGTGTGTATGAGTATGTGCATGTGTATATGTGTGTATATGTATGTGCATGTATATGTGTAAGTCTATGTGTATAGGTGTGTATGTGCATGTATATGCGTATATGTAGGTATGTGCATGTGTGTGTGCATGTGTATATGTGTGTGTAAAACATGCATGTGTATGTGGATGCAATTCCATTTGCATCCATGTGCATGCATGTGAATATGCATGCATGTGGATGTGCATATACATGTATTTGCGTATATGTTAATGTGTGTATGTGTATATATATATATATATATATATATATATATATATATATATATATATATATATATATATGCAATAATGCATGCATGTAAGTCTTTTTATGTTGTTGTAGAAGTGTTTGTGCATATGCATGTGTATATGTGTGTATGTCTAAGTGTATGTGCAAACGTATCTGTGTGTATATATGTTTGTGTATGTGCATGTGTATATGTGTAAATGTGTAAATGTGTGAAAGTGCATCTTCATCATGTATAAGTGTATAAGTGCATATTAATAAGCACGAGTATGCTATCTAATGAAAATAACACAATTGAAATGATATACAAAGAATAGAAATTGCACTTACAATAGTTAGCCATACTTTTTGCTTGGTTAGCTTCTTGAATAACCTCCAATAAAGAGAGAGAGAGAGAGAGAGAGATAATTCAAAGAGAGAAAGATGTAGAAAGAGAGAAACAGAGACAGAGGGGCACAATAAGAGAGAGCTTAGGCAAAACAACAATTCTGCATATACTTGCTTCAATTCGTAAGTGCAATGCAATTGCGAACGTTGGAGAGCTCTTTGATCAGATGCGTGAAAATGCCAATCGAAGAGCCTCCAACGTTTTAATTTTTTTCGGTCAACAGACCGTCCTGTAAGCGATGCTACCCGTCAAGGCATAAGCGACATGTTTTTAGCGTTGCTTATGCGACGCCAAAAAACAACGCCTATGCGACATAAAAAAGCGTCGCTTATGCGACACTATTTAAAAGCGTCATATTAGCAACGCTGTATGAGAGTGTTGCAGCCCCATCGCACCACAAGCTGCAAAAATCATCATTTCCTTCGTCGTTAATCGACGGTCGGTATGCGATGGTAATTACGATGCATGTGGCAATTTTATAGTGACAAAATTCTGTCGCCTTAACCATCGCTATATGCCCGTATTCCTTGTAGTGTTGGTTTCTGATTTGATGCTCCGTCTAGGTTGATCTAGAAAAGTAATATACCAAACCATTAAGTTAATATGCTAAGATATCGTATATATATGGACTTTCGTTTTTTTGCTTATAAAATGTTGCATGTAGTGTTTATAATTTGGAATGGTTATTTATCAGCGCACCTTAGGGAGAGAGGTCAGAGACATGTGTGTAAGCACTTGCGTATACACTCTGAGATTTCATTATATACTCATCATGAATTTGTTGTGCATCGATAACATTTTGCGCTAATCCAAATTGTATATTGTTACTCATTGGACTTTTGAATTGATCCAAGAGTCGCTTTGTTTGACAGAACACCCATTAAAAGTTAATTTGCATTTCTTAATATTAAACAAATAAAAAACAATGTCTTCACTGTTGATCGAAAGTTTCAGCCAATTGCAGTTGTTTGTCTACAGATATCTCTGAATTTTGATAAATTGTAATTAATGTTATGTCACATATCTGTTTTGAAAACAATTATATTGTTGCACACTATTTAAAATTTTTGCACGATATTTAGTTCTGAGATGTTTCATGAAGAAAGTGATATCGTTCCCTATAAATGAATGATTGGCTTTCTGTATTACTTTGAAGCTCAATGCATTAGGAAACTATGGAATGAGATTTATATTGTCACAACATTAGCTTGAATTCCTATCAAAAGAAGTTCCTTCAGTAAATATGAGTTTCAATGCTTATGTAGATTTTTCTTAATGCATTTGAATAATGGTGAATGGTTCTTGTCAAAATAAGTTTGTTTACTAGTTATGAGCTAATCTCTTTGTGAGCTCTTATCCTTTTTGAGTTTTTATCATACTTGAGTTTGCTAGAAGCACCCCGCATACGCCATATTTTCAGTGGTTGGCTTGATCTACTGATCGTTGCTTTCGGGCCTACACAGCCGGGGCACTTTTTTCCCTCTTTAGGAGGTCCCCCCCTTGTATATATGCCTATAGCCCTAAATGGGCTACTTATCTTTGTACATTCTTTAGTAATACATTCAGTATTCTATATGGTGCTCCAAGCTTCTTCTTCTTCCTTGTGCTGTTCGTGTGCTTCCGCACACGTCTAACTCCGACAGTTGGTATCAGAATAGGTCGTCGCTTCATCTAGGGTGTCGTCGACACTCCTCCGGTGGTAGTCTAAGAATCGCACGAATTTTGATGAGCATACTTAGCCTGTTTTCGAGATCAAAACTGCTTCGCTCTGTGGTGCCAAAATCGCGATCTAAGCTCGTTTCGGCCTCCGAACGCACTATCACAGTGCTTCTGCAGGCTATTTCATCTTTTTGTGCCAAATGTATATACTAGTTTCTGTTCATCAGTATAAGCGTCTCAAAGTCTGCTACAGGTCTAGCAAAATTTGTCTGGGCAGTTGTGTTCAACTTTTTGAGATACACTCAATTTTTTGCATCAAGGTATTTTAGTCATCGGCCTTGGCTGAAAGCAGCGATGTATTCCGTATGTTGGCTGTTGAGGATAAGTTGGATGGTACCAACTACCCGTTATGGGCTTATATGATATGACATATGTTGGTTGCAAAAGGACTGTGGAACATTGTGCAGGGTGTCGAAAAACATTGTGGTCACGATCTAAAACCTAAGCCGAACACAAGAAGAATATACCAAGGAGGACAATAATTAAAGTTACATCGAATTTGCTGATAATCGAGAATTACCATTCATCAAGCTTTTCAAGATTCAGAAGATGGATTCCGACAAAGAAGCAACATGTAGACTTATGTCTTTCATAAAAAACAAGATACTTAAAAAGATTGAGGGTCACGAAAGCTAGCAGTTTTTGGTTAGCCCAAGGTATCTGAAAGAATCTCAACCATATTGTGTGGATGCGTAGAAGTCTCTGGAAAAGCATGGCATGATCGCATTATTTTTAGGGCATCTTGCACGTGGAAACATGCGGTGAAAAAGGAAGAATGAAAAGTTGGTAGGGTATTTGTAGAGAAAAGGGGGAAAAGATTCCTCTTCTCCTCATGACAGGAATGGCAGACTTCACACGAGGGGGGTACATCACGCAAGGAGTCGGAAGATTTCGAAGGGGGAAGAGACGCTGCTGCTAGCAGAGGAAGAAGAAAAAGAGGGGCAAACTTCTCTGATCCGATCGATGAAGCTGCACGGTGGCTCTCTCTTGATTCGATAATTCTGGAAATAAATGGCGGGGTAGGCCTTCGCTTCCTTGGGTGCTGCGCGTATTGAAAGTCTGGGGAAAACTCTCATTTTAGTGCGGGGGTTTCTTGCTAAACTTCACAGGACTTCAACAATGCAGTTTTTTTTTGGCTAATCACAGAAGCTCAGCTTCTCGTACCTCTGCCTCCGAGAGGTCGATGCCCTTCAACACAGATCAATTATGGGGGTCTTCATTGACAAAAGAAGGGAGGACGAGCGCATGATGCTTTCATGAAAGAAATAAGGCAGACGCAGGAAGACAATGAGAAGCGCAAAAGTAAAAAGTGAGGAGGATTGATTCCTTATTGAGTGGCTTCATTGTACGTGATACACCTCCGATGGCTGTAACAATGACTCCGTTCGCCCATGTTTCCTTTGTACATTCAAAGTTCTTGGAGATGGAGGACAACTCCAGATTGAGAGGAGTTACACGCATTCATAATAAAGGTGGAAGAAAAAACTACGGGTGATTTCGAATAGTGATACCTGAGATCTGTTCATACCCAAGAGCTATGACCATGTAAGGTTTTCAATATCAGTATGTGCATGGCATATCTGGATTGTTTTTTTTTTTAGCATGAACTGCATTCACGCTTTAATTTGCAGTCAATTAACGAGAACGTTATTTATTTACTTGAGTCGAACATTTAGGATGATTTTATCTCCACGCAGAAATATATTCGCAGTGTATGTAATTACTTGATGTACTTCATATGCTACAGGGAATCCCTTGTAAAGTTTTGAATCGATCTTTGGTGTATTGAATGAGTTTCTCTGTGCTAAGACTCACATATGAACGCATATGTTGATGCCCATAATTTTGAAGGATTGTAATGTCTGTTAATTAGTTTATTGTTGGATTCTCGAAAGCACGCAAACTAATTTTTATAAATGTTTTCTAGTTCCAAACGGTACAGAATAAGTATAATCTGAGAATGCCAAAGCCACAAGATTAACATCTAATATAAGTCAGGACAAAGATTAAATGTGCATTCGTTTCCACTGTACGATCAGAAGACTTATGCCTATGTGTACAGTTTACTTATGAATGCTCTAATAGAAATAGTGATGAGTATATCAAAGGGATGCATGCTGAAATAAATGATACAATTTGTGTTTTGCATTCTGGAGCTGTTAATGATTAATCTCTTCCAAAAGTTGCACTCGTTGCGAATGCTTTCTACTTATCTCCTGATTGCGAATGTCAATGATTATTGTTGAACGTGACTTCTTTTAAGGAGAGCCACAAACCCAAGGGATTTAAGCAAGGGTCAATAAGTTATTTTCCAGGATCCCACATCGTGCCCCTGCTTTTACAGGAAACCTGTGGTGCACTGTTGATAGATAATGAAATAGAAATAGAAATTCTCACGGAGTTCAATCGAAGAATTAAAATGATTTTTCTTGCTTCTATGAAGAGGAATGGTTTTGTTTTCTTTTGACTGTCTTTCATCGCCTACCTAGAGCTACGAGACAAAACAAATGTTCTATAGTAATTATATTTTGTGATCCATTACAATATACTTTCTTAATTCTGATTTTGACATCCATCATTTCCTCTCTTAACCTATGGACAGACAAAGGTAACGCCAAGAAGTAAATTAAGCAAATCCAGATATATAAGTAAATGGGATCCCACGATAATTGAGATATCAACTAACGAAACTCTTTGAGTTGGCTCGATTCGGACAAAGAACATGTATTATGGTTGATATATGCAAAAGAAAATATGTGTTTATCTCTTAATGAAGGAAAAGTCTTCCTAGCTGTTTGAATTGTTCGTTTCTTTAGTATGCTCGAGATGTTGCTGATAGCCTAGAAAAATCAGGTCGACACTTGACTGGAATTTGAAAGTCATTAAGTTGTTTTGTTGCATTCTAAAGGGAAATGAATCAATGACGTTAAATAAAGTTTTTTTGCATTCTAAAGGTAAATAAAGTCTTCCTAGCTGTTTGAATTGTTCGTTTCTTTAGTATGCTCGAGATGTTGCTGAAAGCCTAGAAAAATCAGGTCGACACTTGACTGGAATTTGAAAGTCATTAAGTTGTTTTGTTGCATTCTAAAGGGAAATGAATCAATGATGTTAAATCAATCTCTATAGTTGTATGTTTGGAGAAGCATCGTTTGCATTGCTACCACACGGGACTTTATGATGAGCCAAAAAGTATGTAATAGACAAGAAAACATATCCCTTCTACTTCTCACCTCACTCCTTTCTGAGATCAAGACGACATACCTGGTGAACCCGACGTGAAAGGAGGGGGTGAGTAAATCATAGAGCTAGTGCGCTGAAGAATCCAGTTAGCATCCAAAAATTAAGCGATTTAGCACTTTCGACATGGAAAATCTCTTAGCTCAATTCATACGCTTTCAAGAACAGGATAAGCGTCAAAAAGCCATCCAGTCACTTCATGAACGTCTAGTCAATTGGTGTGGCTTTTTCAATGGAAATAATGTCTCTAGGTTCTGTAAAGAATATGAACTCGAGGCCAAATACCTAGGAGTCGGGTTAGCTCCGATGATGGAAAAAGAACTATGCAAAAACTTTATCTATGTGTCGCGATATGATATACGAGACCAAATAATGCAAATAAATCAAATGACATGGTCTCGATACAAAGCGATACTCCTCAGGTAGTTTATGCTAGAGGACCTTGATAAAGTGACTCGTAGATCTTTCCTAAGGTGGGTTCATATGCCCAAAGATCAACCGCTCCTAGAAATTATAAAAGAATTTGAAAGACAATTCGAAAATATATCGGAATATGATCAACGGTGCGTAATTCATGAAAGGGTGTTCTTATTCCTACAAGCAATAGATGTTAGAGCCCGAGAGGAACTAATTTCATCTCTGCAAGACCTAGACTCTGTATCCGGGCTCACAGAGGATTGGACACTCGTTCATGATGTTGTAACAAGATATGTTAGGAAGCAGCAAATATTTGAGAAATTCCAAAATGATTGGAAATTGGATCTTTATGCAGATATAGCCGATGCACATATTTCATGCATGCCAAACCTTGAGAATAATATGTAAACTCAAAAACACTTAGAAAATCCGGTCAAAGAAGAAAGAAGTATGATAGGAAACCATATATATAATCATATTGAGGTTCGTCAAGAAGAACCAATAATTATAAATAATAAAAACCCTAAACCTTTAAGATGTCATGAGACAGTAGATGTTTTTGCGATAGATACCTCTTTAAGTGTGCGAAAAGTTCAAACTCTAATGAGGGAGGGAGTAAAGGATCTGGGAGAAGCTAACCAAATACCAATTAATTCAAAAACAAATCAAATCAAAAATCAAAATACTCAAACAAGAAATGAATATGAAGCTTCTTCTGGTCCAACAAACTCATCGCATCTCATAGGAAGTAACTATATAAATATTAAACCAAGATATACAATAAGCCAAAAGTCAAAGATGTCTACAATGTCTCAAGATGAACATGAAGAAATTGTCAATAGAAATGATGTTAATAGAAATGATGTCAAGATCAAGGAGATGTCAATAAGTAGTTCTCTAAAAATTGATATGCATGCCAAACATGATGAGTGCAATGCTCTTCATGAGGATTACTCAATTACAGATCATGTTTCTGATATTCCTCTGCTTGATACTACGTTAGAAATATATCTTGAAATGCAGGACAATGATCCTACTCATACAATAGAGGATAAATCACTAATTGGAGTTCTAGAGAGAGAAATGTACGTAGATGACGCTAAACTCCACGAAGAGGAGTATAAGAACGATCATGAGAAGGATGAAAATAAGTCTTTGATTGGTCATTCATATAGTGATATGTATGCCAATAATAATCATGCCGAGTTAAATTCCTATGAGGATGAGATTGAGCATGAAATGTCAAATGAAACACTCATAGAAATGCATGAAAAATCTGATGAAGAATCCGTAGTGAGTGAGGGTGAGTATGAAAAGATAGAAATTTATGACTCCACTAAAGAGGCTAGATTTAGCCACTATGAATCGAATGAAGAACTCATTGATTCAATTGTAGCTGTTCAAGGATTCGTATGTGAGGACGCACTTGACCAAGAGTCGATGATCGACGAGATGAATGAAGAATGTGGTCTAAGCATATCCTTTGAAGAGAATAGGCAAGAGAGAACTGAAGTAGGTATAGAACACTATAGTGAGCTTTTGAATCAAAAATTTCAATTGACATCAGACGACATCCAAAGCCTTAAAGAGGTTTTGGAGGAGAAATATAAAGTCTATAAAGCTTCTTACATAAAGGGGGAGTTCAGTGATTCAGATGAACTAGATTTTTTTAATTTTGATGACATTGAATCACTCCATGAGGAAGGGCGAATCATTTCAAACGTGATGATGATGGAGAGTTCTTGGAAAGGTTGGAGAAAGAAGCAGACTTCATAATTTCTAGAACTCAATGAGAAGGGAATGATTTTACTAGGGAGAATAAAGATGATTGTGTTTTGATGTCTGAGTATGATGAAAACTTCTATTTGAAGTGGGATTCGAATGATTCTATTCAAAAACCTCATCTTAACGATGATGGAAACATGATAGAAGACAATGAAAGGGATAAAGTTCCTATAAATGATCTCAAGCATGAAATAAAAGAAAATACATGCTTGCAAGAAAATTTCAATTATGAATCAAACATATGCAAATCTCAAACTTCATACACATGTGTTCTTGAATCTGCACATGATGAATTTGAAAGAATCATAAATAAAGATACTTGTGCTCAGATAATTGAAACATGGATGTCCAAATTCTCTAAGAATTACAGAAACCTAACAAGCCGCCGAGAGGTAGACAAGCAAATAAGGTGGCTTGTATACATATTTACTGTATTTATGTATATAACCTTGATTGATGCAATTCAAAGATGGCTTTTTTTTTAAATAGAGCTTCTTTGGAGAGCATTTATCTGTGAAAAAGTATTGGAAAGGAATTTCTTGAATTTAAGTATGTAAATACTTAATAATTCTGTTTTTATTTTTTGAGATGAATAAAAGTAAATATAAAAATAAATATAAAAATAAATAAATAAATATATATATATATATAAGTAAACAAACAAATATGTAAATAAATAAATAAATATATAAATAAGTAGAAGAAGTAAGTGGATCTAGTATTCAAGTAAAAACAATTTTTTTTCAAATAATCTTTTTGAAAATGATTCTACTGATCTTTTTCCTGAGTTTATGAGTACATGTGAAGATTTGGAGCCGATTGCGAATCAGAAATTTGAATGGATCCTGAAAAGAGCAATGGTTTTTGAATTGCTTGTACATGTCGTATTAAAAATAGATATTTGTGAAGTATTATCGTGGATTGCATGTGTACATATGACTATTCTGATGGATTAACATTTCTTATCACGTGTTTAGAGTTTGAATGCAGGAAAAGATCGAAGGAAGGCGATGGAGAGTAACGCAAAGCTCAGAAAGCCTTGTCTTTTTTCTTAGTTCTCCTATTAACCAATAATCTTTTTTTGCACCATTTTGAGTTGCGTTGCACTTTAAGTATGCATATTTTAATTTGAAAAGAGCACATGTTTTGAATCCCTTAGATGCATGTTCATTTGCACATGAAATTTATTTTCCAGTACCATGAAAGACAGTAGGATTGAGCTATGAGTGAAAATTAGGGAAGAGAGTCATTGCCTTTGTGAGAAAAATTATGAGTGGTAAGGAGATTTGTTTAGAATCTATGACAAGCATTTCCATACTCCCACCATAATCAAGAATTGTTGCATCTAAAGTATGCATGCATGAATATATATGTGCACAAAATTTTCAAGCCATAAATGCACATCTAGTTGCACATGAGATAAATTAAAGATGCACGATCAAAATTGAGTTTGAGTTCGAGTGGGAAGTGTGAAGCCTCATCATTGAATTCCTGATAACTCCCTTATCTGCACCATGTCGTTTTTCCATGCACCTAGAGTATGCATATGTAGGGCCCATTACATCGCCATGCATAGGCACATTTGTTATAATCCGTGTACTTGAATTCTCATAATGAATTGCAGATACCGAGATCGATGGTGGCGCATCCGGAGGATGCACAGGCTCAGAGGGGGTGGATGTGGTCACAATCTAAAACCTAATCCGAACACAAGAAGAATATACCAAGGAGGAAAAAAATTAAAGTAACATCAAATTTGCTGATAATCGAGAATTACCATTCATCAAGCTTTTCAAGATTCAGAAGATGGATTCCGACAAAGAAGCAACATGCAGACTTATGTCTTTCATGAAAAACAAGATACTTAAAAAGATTCAGGGTCACGAAAGCTAGCTGTTTTTGGACAGCCCAAGGTATCTAAACGAATCTCAACCATATTGTGTGGATGCGTAGAAGTCTCTGGGAAAAGCATGGCATGATCGCATTATTTTGAGGGCATGTTGCAGGTGGAAACATTCGATGAAAAAGGAAGAATGAAAAGTCCACAGGGTTTTTGTAGAGAAAAGGGGGAAAAGATTCGTCTTCTCCTCATGACAGGAATGAAAGACTTCATGCGAGGGGGGTATAGCACGCAAGGAGTCGGCAGATTTCGAAGGGGGAAGAGATGTTGCTGCTAGCAAAGGAAGAAGAAAAAGAGGGGCAGACTTCTCTGATCGGATCGATGAAGCTGCACGGTGGCTCTCTCTTGATTCGATAATTCTGAAAATAAATGCAGGGGTAGGCATTGGCTTCCTTGAGTGCTGTGCGTATCGAAAGTCTGGGAAAAACTCTCATTTTCGTGCAGGGATTTCTTCCTAAACTTCATAGGACTTCAACAATGGAGTTTTTTTTTGGCTAATCAAAGAAGCTCAGTTTCTTGTACCTCTGCCTCCAAGAGGTCGATACCCTTCAACACAGATCATTTATGGGGGTCTTCATTGACAAAAGAAGGCAGGACAAGCGCATGATGCTTTCATGACAGAAATAAGGGAGACGCAGGAAGACAGTGAGAAGCGCAAAAGTAAAAAGTGAGGAGGATTGATTCCTTACTAAGTGGCTTCATTCTACGTGATACACCTCCGATGGCTGTAACAACGACTCCGTTCGCCCATGTTTCCTTTGTACATTCAAAGTTCTTGGAGATGGAGGACAACTCCAGATTGAGAGGAGTTACACGCATTCATAATAAAGGTGGAAGAAAAAACTACGGGTGATTTGGAATAGTGATACCTGAGATCTATTCATACCCAAGAGCTAGGACCATGTAAGGTTTTCTATATCAGTATGTGCATGGCATATCTGGATTGTTTTCTTTTTTTTTAGCATGAACTGCATTCAGGCCTTAATTTGCAGTGAATTAACGAGAACGTTATTAATTTACTTCAGTCGAACATTTAGGATGATTTTATCTCCATGCAGAAACATATTGGCAGTGTATGTAATTACTTGATGTACTTCATATGCTACAGGGAATCCTTTGTAAAGTTTTGAACCGATCTTTGGTGTATTGAATGAGTTTCTCTATGCTGAGACTCACATATGAACGCATATGTTGATGCCCATAATTTTGAAGGATTGTAATGTGTGTTAATTAGTTTATTGCTGGATTCTCGAAAGCACGCAAACTAATTTTTATAAATGTTTCCTAGTTCCAAACGGTACAGAATAAGTATACTCTTAGAATGCCAAAGCCACAAGATTAACATCTGTTATAAGTCACGACAAAGATTAAATGTGCATTCGTTTCCAGTGTACAATGAGAAGACTTATGCCTATGTGTACAGTCTACTTATGAATGCTCTAATAGAAATAGTGAATAGTATATCAAAGGCATGCATTCTGAAATAAATGATACAATTTGTGTTTTGCATTCTGGAGCTGTTCATGATTAATCTCTTCCAAAAGTTGCACTCGTTGCAAATGCTTTCAGCTTATCTCCTGATTGCGAATGTCAATGATTATTGTTGAACATTATTTTCTTTAGGAGAGCCACAAACCAAAGTGATTGAAGGAAGGGTTAATAAGTTATTTTCCAGGATCCCACATCGTGCCCCTGCTTTTACATGAAACCTTGTGGTGCACTGTTGATAGATAATGAAATAGAAATAGAAATTATCACAGAGTCCAGTCGAAGAATTGAAATGATTTTTCTTTCTTCTATGAAGAGGAATGGTTCTGTTTTCTTTTGACTGTCTTTCATTGCCTACCGAGAGCTACGAGACAAAACAAATGTTCTACAATAATTATATTCTGTAGTCCATTACAATATACTTTCTTAATTCTGATTTTGACATCGATCATTTCCTCTCTTAACCTATGGAAAGACAAAGGTAATGCCAAGAAGTAAATAAAGCAAACCCAGATATATAAGTAAATGGGATTCCATGATAATTGAGATATCAACTAGCGAAACTCTTTGAGTTGGCTCGATTCGGACAAAGAACACGTATTATGGTTGATATATGCAAAAGAAAATATGTGTTTATCTCTTAATGAAGGAAAAGTCTTCCTAGCTGTTTGAATTGTTCGTTTCTTTAGTATGCTCGAGATGTTGCTGATAGCCTAGAAAAATCAGGTCGACACTTGACTAGAATTTGAAAGCCATTAAGTTGTTTTGTTGCATTCTAAAGAGAAATGAATCAATGGCGATAAATCAATCTCTATAGTTGTATGTTTGGAGAAGCCTCGTTTGCATTGCTACCACACTAGACTTTATGATGAGCCAAAAAGTATGTAATACATAAGAAAACATATCCCTTCTACTTCTCACCTCCCTCCTTTCCGAGAACAACATCCTATCACACCTGCAATTATTACAACTGCACGTACTGAAGCTGATGCAGAAGGTGTTGAAGATGATGATATTCTACATATTCTTGTTCGTGCTTCCGTTTCTGTTACACCTACTGCAGAGCAAATTTGCTGGGATCGCAAAGATGCCCATGCTCATGCATTGATAGCTTTTCTCTCAAACGTGCCATTATTCCTCACATTCGCTCTTGCAGAATAGCTAAGGATGCTTGGGATACACTTACCCCATTTTACCAAGCTAGGAATGCGGCTCATGTTGCTTAGCTTTGAAAACAGTTGGAGAGTGAGCAGATGAATGAAGGTGATTCTCACCTTGTGCAGACCGTTCTGAATGGTCTTCCTGATTTATATCAGAGTTTTGCTTCTACTCTTCGGTTGATAATGAAAGGCAATCCAAATGCCTTATCATTTGAGGAGCTAGTCTTTGTTCCGTTGCACGAAGATTAGTCCAGGCAGAACAGTTCCATTATGCGAGTTGCAGATCAAGCTTTTTTGGATAGTTAGGAGGGCAAATGAAAATGAAGCTCTTCAACTAGTAAGGAGAAATATGCGAAATTCTGCATATTCGAAGAAGGAAGATAAAGAAAAGTAGAAATTATTTTGTAAGTACTATGAAGGGAATGATCATATTATAAAGAACTATCCAAAACTGGTTGCTAAAGAAGAAAAGAAGAAAGAGGCTGGAATGGTTGTTGCAGAGGCCTCTACACCAAAAACATAGTCTGCTAATCTTGTGCAAGAAGATGAATGGGCGTTTACTACTGTCTGCAGTTTTGACCCATCTTCTCATGATCAGTGCATGTTTGCAATAGACTCAGATGTTTGGTATTTTAACAGTGGGGCGATCAAATATATTACCTCACAATGCACTTTCTTCGCTTCACTCGAGCCTGCCCCTACAGGGAATACTGTTACATGTGCCAACAACTCCTCTCATCCTGTTATGGGAGTTGGTAAGATCATTTTGAATACTGCTGATGGTAGTTCTTTCACTTTGTCAGATGCTCTATTTGTGCCAGGGATCAAGAAGAATGTGTTATCAGTTTCTGCATTAGCCAAGATTGGCTGGGTTGTGAAATTTGTGGATGATAGGTGTATAATTCATGATCTGTCAAATGGCAATGTGATTATTGCTTCTGACATTTTATGTCGTGGGCTATATAAGCTCATAGACTATGAAAGATCTGTAAATGATTTATTATGTGCACTAAATGATTCTCAGGCTATGTGAGATGCAAAGCTTTGGCATGCACGCTTTGGTCATCTGGATTTTGCTAGTTGGCTATGCCTGTAGAAATCTGAAATGGTGTGCTCTTTGCCCAAACTTGAGGCACCTAGAAACATGTTTATGAAGGCTGTATTTTGGGCAAAATGCAGCATTCGTCCTTTCCAAAAGATGGTTCAGTTCGGGCTACTCAAAAATTGCAGCTTGTACATAGTGATGTCTGTGGTCCAATGCAGACACCTTCTTTTGGGAATTATCTTTACTTCGTGACTTTCACCGATGATTTTTTCAGGCATGCATTGGTATATCCATTCAAGGAAAAGTCTGAAGTGTTCATGTGCTTCAAATAGGTTTTTGTTTTGGTTGAAAATCTATCAGCATGTAAATGTGCACCCTCCCTTCTGATCGAGAGGGAATATATGTCTTCTGATTTTAGTGCATTTTTGTCTGAACCTGGGATAAAACAGCAATGTATAGTGCTGTATACACCTCAATAGAATGGGACTTGATGAATGAAAGAACAGGTCACTCATGGAGATGGCGAGGTGCATGGTCAAGAGTCACGCTTTACCACATAGAATCTTGCATATGTACTAAATAGGTGTCCCACTAAGCACTTTCGTCTATCACTCCATATGAGGCTTGGCATGATCGAAGGCCCATATGAGGCTTGGCATGATCGCAAGCAAATATGTTGCTCATTTGCGCCGTTTTCGGTTGTTTGGCATATGCATTAGTGTCTGAACACATTGCAGAAAATTGGATGATAAAGTAGTAAAATGTATTTTTGTTGGGTACAGTTCTGAAAGTCAAATCTATCGTTTGTATCAATCCATAGACCTAAACGCATTCTGGTTAGCTGTGATGTTGTTTTGTGGAAAGATGCTATTCAGCCATTGGTTTCATGTACTAAGGAGATATCTATTAGCTCCAAAACATGTATGACACTTTGCCTGCTTCTTTTTACAAGTGGACAGTCTAGTGCTGGTCCTAATGAGGCAACTTCTGAGCTTTGTAGGTTTCATGTGATGATGCAGATAATTCCATTTCTGATGGAGATGTACATGATGCACTTATTGATGAGAGAGGATGATATTGAGCACGAAAAGAACTTAGCCAAAATGGCTGGTGCAGACCTTGCGTGACAACAAATTAGATGCACCTCTTATCAGATCGTACTCGTTCAGCCCTCTCGTATTAGCCTCTTTTGCATGAGATTGCTATGCTATGGCTGCATCTAGTCTCTGTGATGCAAATGAGCATGTTTCATTTGATGAAGCACAAAATTCAGAAAATTGGATGGCTGCTATGCAATCTGAATGTGATGCAAGAATGAAGAATGGTACTTGGTCTTTATGTGACTTGCCCCCTAGCAAGAAGTCCATTGGCACTAAGTGGGTATACAAGCTGAAGTGTAAACTTGATGGTAGAGTTGACAAGTATAAGGCTAGGCTTGTTGCAAAGGGTTATGCAGAGGAAAGAGGCATTGATTTTGATGAGACCTTTGCACGTACAGGTTGTATGACTACTGTTAAGAGCATTTGTGCAGCCCATCATGGTTGGAATGTACATCAGTTGGACATTAAAACT
>MU262382.1:5000-68970 GCA_020310875.1 Ceratopteris richardii | reverse complement strand
GAGATTCTACTATATTTGTTATCTTCTTTGTTACTGATCCTATTTTATATTGCCTCAATAAGTATCTTACATTATGTCAGATCCATAAGGTTTGAATAGCTTGAGAAGCATCACTATTTCAGCCTACTACCCAAACTTGTATATCATTAGATTATTCAAGTGATTACATCATGGATTCATCCTCAAACACTGGACTTGGTGCTCCAACTAATGTTAATGTTGCACCTATTCGAATTTTTCCACGTGCATCGTTGAATGGAAATTGGATGGAACGAACTATACACTCTGAAGTTCAAAATTTATGCAATTTTGGACTCCTACAAATTACCTGAGACTTTCATGGGACGATGGGAATGGATCTAGAGCCTATACGAATCAAAGATCCAACAAATTCAAGATTGATGATTCAGCCAGACCCAGATCTCCTACGAGCTTGGAAGAGGTAGAATGCTAATGCATTATGTGCAATTGCCACTACTGTAATTGATTCTGTGCTTACTTATTTTAACATACTACTAAAGCACATGAGGCTTGGGGCATATTGGCTTGACAAATGAGAGCAAGAACACACTAGGATACAAATCTGGAAAACCAATTGGAAAATGAACGCATTCTAATTCTGAAAAGGCTAAATATTTTATCAAAACAGATAAAACATCTACAAGATCAATTGGTTGCAGTTGGTGTGTTATAACACTAGAAGAGATGGCTCAAAGATGTGTGCCATTCTTCCACCAAAGTATGATGGACTAGTAACAATCCGTAACACTCAGGTAAGACAAACTCCCCTACATTTGAAGAGTTTTATGCTATGCTCTTAGAAGGAGGAGATGCGGTTGAAGAATTGACAAGGTACAAGCGATGCTGCATTCTTCAACCAATGCAAAGGAAAGGATCTTCTGATGCATCAAAGAAGAAGCCAAAGAAGAAAAAGTTCACAGGGAGTTGCTTTCTATTGTGAAAAGAAATGTCATGCCATCAAGGTTTGTAGAAAGAAGGAAGCTAATGAACGAAATGGGACTATGAAATCATCTTGGAAGAGCAAAGAGTTTGCAAACAACATTGATCTAGAACTATGGGTAGCTATTGAAGAGCTATGCTCATCTGCTGTCAGGATGAAATCCCTCAGGGAACTGTACATCAAATTTTTTTCAAGTTCATTGATTTTGCCTGGTTATTGCGTGATGTTTTGATCAAGAAAAAGTTATAAATTGTGCACGTTTTGGTTGATTTAATTGACTCTGAGATGCGAAACCATGTGATTATTGTAGATAAGACCTGTATATTTGTAAATAGCCCATGAAACTAACTCTAGATCCTTAAAAAACTAGGGTTTGATCCTTGGAAAACCTAGGTTGACCCTTAAAACCCCTTGAAAACCCGAGTTTATCCCATGGAAACCTAACCCGAACCCTTAGAAACCCTAGGATTCTAGGTCCTAACTATAAATAAACCCTTAATCTACATGTCTAACCTTAATTGTAGACAAAACCCTAATTTTCCCAATCAAAAACCCTAGTATGGAACCTTAGATTTATCATTTAACCTAAGTCATAAACCTTTAATTTGATTTAATTTTGTACATACAGTGTGAAACCAAAAACATTAGTCTAGGAAAAATAAAAGAGAATCCAAAAATAGGAAGTTTGAAAAAGGAGGTTAGAAGTTTCTAGAGAGAAGTTCTAGGGGAGGGGGCAAAACCTATAAATAGGGGTCCAAACCTCATTTGTTTTCCCCGTGGTTCTCTTCTCTGGAACGCCTCTCCAGGTAAACTTCTTGCCCCTCTCTTATTCATGCTTTTCACATTCATGTTCTATGCTTTTTCTGAGAGAGAGATGGTGCCGTCAGTAGGCCATTTGAGAGAGAGAGAGAGAGAGAGAGGGAAGGCTTGGGCCTTCCTCCTGCACAATCAATACTATGGAATGCATTTTTTTTTCTTTTTTTTTTTTGTGTGCTATGAAGTTTTAGGTAGTGGTTTGCCGCAACAATTGTGGTATTTGCATCATAGCGATGTTTTACAAAGATCCTCTTTAGTATAATCCCTCAGTTCTTGTAAATTTCCTCGTGAAGGAATGGTAGTAAGTTTTTAGTGTGCCATGTGCTAAATGCTAGATTTCCTTTATTCATCATGTCTGTTTCCCTTCATTCTCTCTAAACATTTTCCTAAGTGAGGGATATGTGCTCTTCAAGCTCATGCAAGATGAAATAAGGAAAGTCTTTACCATAGTTCAAGACTCTCCCTTTGAATGGGAATCAACGTAAAATCTCTATATCAAGCTTTACATGTGTTAGAAAGTACATTTTAACAAGTGTTTTTTGCCCAAAAAGGTTACCGACTGTCTTGTCATCCGAGTCATCGAAGTCACCGTTGGCGCCGTTGGCTGCACGCGAGGGAGGACCTCAATGATCAAGGAATATAGAGGTTCCCGGTACTTCCCGGGGGTCACCCATCCCAGACTGTTCCCCCCAGAGCTCGCTTAACCGTGGCAATCTCTTGCCACTAAGCTACACTCTTGTGGTGTTTGAAGAAGGGGAAAGACTAAGGTTGACATTACCTTGAACAAGTTTTTGGTCCCTCAAAGCTTCATTTTTGCTTTCAAAGCCTATTTCTGAAGCAATTTTGGGGTGTTTTTGGAGCCATTTCGGAGTACTTTCACACATAGTTCTCTTCGCACAGGTCCAAGAACATCAAGAAGAGTGTTCCTTGTACTTCTCAGACAATAAATATCAACCTTTGGGGCTATATTTTCAGCCACACTCGTAAAACTACAGGTTTCTCGAGGGGTTTTCAGTTTTGGTGGGAGCAGTCGCTGCAAATTTATGCAGGTTTTTAAAGCCTAAAACATCAGAGTTGACAGACACTTGCAGGTGTTATTGGCTAGTTTTTGGGCTGTGTATTCAGCCTTTTAGTGTCATTTACTGCATATATTGAGCACATACACACCATGTACGCTTCTGTGGATACCGCTTATGTACGTCCATGTGGTCATTGATATAGCGGTTACGTTCTTTGCATAAAGCCTTTTACGTTTGATAAAGAGGGTCGTGGTGAGGTTTTCTTAACTGGGAGACACCCAGATGTCGGGGTCTCTTCGGTGATGCAGGTGGAAGACTTACCCAACCTCGCCATAGGAGATGTATGATAGTTGTTCATAGGTGCTCGATAAGCCTAGTTGGCTTCTATTGGGTAACTGATTATATGCAGTGGAGTAATATTCACTATGCAGGTAGACATGTCAGTACTTGCAGTTTTATGATACTTTGACACTGGTCATATGCTAATTTTGCAGAGGATACTCTGGCAAAATTTTTCCAGATTTTTGGTTTAGTCAACTATACAGTGGTCGATTTACTCCTTAATACACTTATATGTTGGTGTTTGGACTCTTCTAGCTCCATTATCATTCTATTCAGTTCTCTACGATCATGGCATCAGAGGTCTCAGGCACATCCGGTGGATCAGGGTCTAGTGCTAGTGTTCCGAGGAGGAGCTATAAGTTGCAGGGCAAAGACCATTTTGAAATCCGAAAATTTGGTGGCACAAACTTTGCTCTATGGAAGAATCAGATTAAAGATGTGCTGATTCAAAGGAGGCAATGGAAGCCAGTAAATGGGATTTCAAAGAAGCCTGCTGACATGGATGAAGATGATTGGGATGAGTTAGATGAAATGGCCAGGTCTACCATTCGCTTGCACCTGGCAGATAATGTTTACTTTACAGTATTAGACTGTGAAAGTGCAGAGGAGCTTTGGAAGAAGTTATGCAATACATATGAAAAGAGACGGCATCAAATAAAGTGTATCTGATGAGAAAATTATATGACCTTTGTATGAAGGACACAGATAGTGTTGCTGCTCATCTAAATGAGTTTGATGCTATATTCTCCCAGTTACAGGCTCAGAAAATGGATATGGATAATGAAATGAAAGCGGTATTGCTGTTATGCACCCTGCCATCATCATGGGATACGTTTTGCATAGCTATTAGCAACAATGCACCTGGTGGTAAACTCGTCTATGATGACATATGTGGAGCACTCTTGAGTGAGGAGATTCGTAGAAAATCTATGGTTGGCACTCAGAGTGGAGATGCATATAATGTTCGTGATTCTTACCAAGGAAAGAATCAACAACGTGGCAGGAGCAAGAACAAAGAAAAGAATGGTCAACGGAATAAGAGTAGAAGTAAATCAAGGAAGAGGGATATCGAATGCCATTATTGTCAGAAGAAAGGACACATGAAGAAAGACTGTTATGCATTAAAGAATGCTAAAGGTAAAGGACAGAATGTTGATGGGCATGTTAAACAGTTACCTACACCATCTACTTCGACTGTGAAGATTGAAGAAATTAATGCTATTTCTGATGATGTTGATGTGTTGACACTTGATAGTACTGTGCCATCTGAGGCACTTATGGATGATTCTCTTTCCCGCACCTGGCTGCTAGATTCTGGTGCTTCTTTCCATGTGACACCACATAGAGAATGGTTCTCTAATTATGCAGCAAAGTCTCTTGGTACCGTGAGACTTGGTGACTCTTACCAGTGTGATGTTGTGGGGATTGGAGATGTGGTTGTGCAGTTCATTGATGGTTCAAAATTTACTATGCATAATGTACGCCATGTACCTCAGTTATCACGCAGTTTGATGTCAGTTGGTCAACTTGATGACCTTGGTTACAAGGTGGTCTTCTATGCTCAGTCCTTTCGTATATCAAAGCGCAATATGGTTATTGCAAAAGGAAGCAAAGTTGGCTCACTTTATCCTTTATTTGTATCACAGAAAGAACACTTGTTAGCTGTTACTGAACATCCTATGGCTTGTATTTGGCATGGTCGTTTAGGCCATATATCTCGTAGTGGAATGGAAAATCTTTCTCGTTCTGACTACTTACCTGTGTTATCTTTCTCTGATTTTTCATTTTGTGAGCATTGTCAATATGGAAAGCAAACCAGAAATGTGCATAAAACGCACATTGACTCTTCAATTCAGCCTTTAGATCTCGTTCATACAGATGTGTGTGGTCCTATGCCCACTAGGTCCTTAGGTGGTTCTCTTTACTTTGTCACTTTCATAGATGATGCTACTAGAAAAGTCTGGGTATATCCTATCAAATCAAATGATGATGTATTCCCTACTTTCAGAAAATGGCTTGCTTCAGTTGAGACTGAAAAAGGAACTAAGCTTAAGGCTTTACGTTCAGATAATGGGGGTGAGTATACCTCACATGAATTCAGCCTTTTCTGTCAGTCTAGAGGGATTCGTAGAGAGTTTACAGCTCCTTATACCCCAGTACAGAATGGTGTAGCTGAGAGGATGAATAGAACTATTCAAGATAGAGTAGTCTCTATGTTGCATCATGCAAACCTCTCACAAGGTTTTTGGGCAGAAGCAGTATTGACTGCAGTTCATGTGATTAACCTTTCACCTAGTACTGCCAAAGGTCTTAAAGTGGCACAAGAGTTATGGACAGGGAAACCACCATATTATGATCATCTTCGAGTTTTTGGGTGTGAAGCATATGTTCATATACCCAAGAATCTTAGACAAAAGTTGGACCATAAGTCAAAGAAATGCATTTTTCTTGGATATGGTCGAGAAGGACAATTTGGATATTGCTTATGGGATCCTGAAACACGGTCAGTGATAAGAAGTAGTGATGTCTTTTCTAATGAGTCTAAGTGATTAGAAGTAGTCATGTCTTTTTTAATGAGTCTAAGATGCATAAACAGCCCATTAAGGAGGTTGAAGTGAGAAGAGTGGTATTTGAGGATACTAGTCCTCCGGTTAGCATGCATAAAAATGCTACACATAGGGATGTTCAAGAGAATGTCCATTCAGATCAGTCTGCACATGTTCCTGTTCAGCAACCATTGAGACGTTCTGCACGTGTCCCATATCCACCTGATAGATATGTTCCAGGTTTAGATTTTGTTATGCTAACAGATGCCGGTGAGCCTTCTTGCTACAAAGAGGCTATGCAGACAGAGCATCATGTCAAGTGGGAGTGTGCCATGAAGAGTGAGTTGGATTCTATTCACAAGAATGGTACTTGGGACTTAGTACCTTTGCCAAAGGGCAGGAAAGCTTTACCATGTAAATGGGTATATAAGCTGAAATTCACATCAGATAGTGCTTCCAAAATATAAAGCACGACTTGTTGCAAAGGGTTTTAAGCAACAACAAGGTGTTGATTTTGAGGAAATCTTCTCTCCAGTGGTCAAGATGACTACTTTGCGCATGTTGCTTGGATTCGTTGCAATGGAGGACTTAGAGCTAGTCCAAATGGATGTGAAAACAGCTTTCTTGAATGGAGATCTTACATATGAGATCTATATGGAACAACCAGAGGGTTATGTAGTTCCTGGCAAGGAAAGTCTAGTTTGTAAGCTCAAAAAGAGCTTGTATGGACTTAAACAGTCTCCTAGACAATGGTACCAAAAGTTTGATGCTTTTATGAAGTCCCAAGGCTATTCTTGGAGTAACGAGGATCATTGTCTCTACACAAAGAGATGTTCTGATGGCAGCTTGATATGCTTGATACTTTACGTTGATGATATGTTGATTGCTGGGAAGTCCTCTTATGATTTGTCACTTCTCAAAAAGAAGTTGAGTCAGACATTTGATATGAAGGATTTGGGGGATGCCAAACATATTCTTGGCATGCACATTACTCGTGATAGGAGTAAAAGATGCATATACTTGTCTCAAAGTGAGTACATATCCAAAGTACTTCACCGATTCAATATGCACGGTGGAAAGGCATTGAGTACACCTTTACCCACATATGTGAAATTGAGCAAGGATGACTGCCCCAAATCAGATGAGGAAAAGGAATTCATGACCAAAATTCCCTATCAATCTGCTGTTGGTAGTCTCATGTATGCTATGGTAGCTACGAGACCAGACATTGCATTTGCAGTGGGAGTTGTGAGCAGATATATGTCTTATCCTGGCAAGAAACATTCGGAAGCGGTCAAAATGATTTTGAGATATCTGAGTGGCACTAAGGACAAGTGTCTATGCTTAGGTAGAGGGAAAGCATCCATTATTGGTTACACAGATTCTGACTATGCTGGTTGTGTAGACAATCGTAAGTCTACATCAGGGTACATTTTCCATTTTGCTGGAGGTGCTATCTCTTGGAGATCTCGTCTTCAAGAATGTATAGTTGTTTCCACCACAGAAGCAGAGTATGTTGCAACAAGTGAGGCATGTAACGAAGCATTGTGGCTTTCTCGTCTTGCTTGTGATATGGGTTTACCTCAGCATGTACCTCATTTGCTCAGTGATAGTCAGAGTGCCATTGCTTTGGCTAAGAATCCGGTCTATCATGCAAAGACCAAGCACATTGAGGTGAGGTATCACTTCATTAGAGATTGCTTAGCCACTGAGAGCATTATTCTTGAGAAGGTTCACACTCGAGATAATGCTGCAGATGCTTTGACTAAAGCTCTACCACAGGATAACTTTCGACACTGTTGTCACTTGATGGGGGTTACTTGATTCTTGATCTTACGCAGTCACTTGTATACTGTGTAACATGCCCATCAGGTGGGAGGTATAGTTTGTATACTTCCACTCAGGTTTTCTTTATCATTCTTTATTTTTTCTCCCATAGTTACTCTGGCCATATTGGCCTTTAGTGGGAGATTGTTACCGTTAGTGTCCATGTGAAAGGCCAAATGGCCACCGGACACTTCTTTGTATATGTTCTTTAATAAAACATATAGTGGCCTGGTCAGTCACAGACTTTAAGTTCGACCGCATTTGTAAGACCTAAGAAGTCTGTCTTCGTGCTCCCCGTGTACTGTGTTTTCTGCGTATTCTACAGCCTCTGTGCGGAGTACTGTGTGCGGCCTCAGGAACTCGGTTTTCTACTCCGAGAATATCGTCGTGGAGCTCTCGAGAAGGAGAGCGCACTGTAGTGCATCGCCATCGAAACCCTTCAAAGTCTTTACCATAGTTCAAGACTCTCCCTTTGAATGGGAATCAACGTAAAATCTCTATATAAACCTTTACATGTGTTAGAAAGTACATTTTAACAAGTGTTTTTTGCCCAAAAAGGTTAAATTACATGTCAAATTGTTTCTAAAAATTGGAGCTTCTAATCATAGAAGCTTGCATTGAGTATGATGATATGTGCTTATTGTGGTAGAAACAATAAAACTTGCTTCTTTCATTGCAAAAATTAGGTGCTATGGATTTTTAAGGAAAAAATCAAAAGTTAACAACTTTCATAATACTACTTGGAATTTCCGGCCTAAACGCATACATAGAGTCTTTAAGATATTGACGCACACATGTGAAATTGTTTTTAAAACAATCTTATTTTACCTTTTCAAAGTTTAATGTATTTTTAAAAAGATCACAAGAATCTAGAAAGAAAAAAAAGCATAGATGACAAAAAAGAAGAAAGACTCTAAGAACAAAGAATAGGAAAACTCCAAGTACAAAGAAATGATGATGACAATATGGTCTCTAGTGTAGTCATTGAGTTGCATGATATGAACGGAATTCTATGTGCTACTATATCAATTGATGATGCATATGTACACTATGCTTCTTTGCTTGAATCCATTCCCTATGCTTATTTGCCCCTTCAAAAAACATTAGGTTCTCCACAAGCTATAACTTGACCCATGTAGGCATAGTGTCTTGTAGTGAATAAATCATAAGTTAACCTTTGAATAGGGTATTTAACTCTATTGGATGACCTTACCTCACCATTAGGTGGTATGAATCTCCTCCTCCTTGGTTTAGATGCTTTAAATCCTAGAGTTTTTAATTTCTCCACATCTTGGTCACTTGTAGAGTCCATGTCTACCCATCAATGGTCTTCATCATTTTCCTTTTCCTTTCGTTTTCTACTTCTTTCACTTATATGAGTTTCATTACTTTTTCTTCCATGCCTAGCTAATGTACTAATCTCCTTTGATGGTGTGCTTGAAGTGGTTGGACCACTCATCTCTATGCTTTGTTGTTGCTCTTTGAGCTTCTTTTTGGCTTCATATGCATCATCAACCTGTAACACATCTTTGCTACCATACCAAGGTAGCAACTCATCAAATATTACATCCCTAGACACCTTGATCTCTTTGGTGCAAGGGTTATAGCATCTAAACTCTTTTGCTTTGAATAATATCCAAGAAATATACACCTATCCGCCTTCAAGTCTAACTTGTGTCTCAATTGTGGAGGCATGTGAACAGAACACACACAACTAAATACTTTGAGATGTGAAAGGTTTGGTTTCTTACCACACCGTGCTTCATAAGATGTAGCTCCATGTACTCCTAAGGCTGGAAAACTATTCATAAATGTATATGGCTATATTTGGTGCATTCAATGCAACATCTCCCACATGTGTAATCTTGTGCTCACTATCATCCTCTATCTCTACATGTCTTGCGTTATGGGTGAGTGTAAATCATAGAAAAAGCCTTTATTGCAAATCATATGGTTGCTACGAACACTGTCAATGTACCATGTAAAATTTGAATTGACTCTTTCACTTGACCCATAAATCATAAGCAAGTTCTCATTTAGGAATTTGGTGAAGTACTAGCATAATTACCTTGGTTCCTTTTTGAAGTGCCACCAAAGCCTTCACATATGTATAAAGATATGAAAAATGGACAAACTATTTCTTAGAATTTTATAGTTTCCTAGAATGATAGTGTTCATATCTTCTATTGGTAGCAACATTTAGTTCTTATTCCTTCATGTGAAGAAGAGTTATCTCTCTTAAATATTATGAATATAAGAGGACTATACCAACCTCCTGCAAAAGGGGAAGTACCTTTGAAGATATCTAAAAGATATTTTTGAAGATATTTAAAAGATAACATTTTATATAATTTTGTAAAAATAGTAGATCACTTAGAAAGAGGCATTTTTGTAAAAATAGTAGATCGCTTAGATAGCGAAATTTTGTAAATAAAGCAGATTTTTCGTAAATGCATGCTTTGCAAGGCATCACCCTCATGTATCTTCTATTCAGGATGTAATGAAAAATACTTATAAATATACATACTCTGATAGACTCATCCATCAGAGTATGTGGGGGGAGATTGTACCCAATCTTGTGTTCAATCTCTTGTCTCTCTCTATTCTATGTATGCTTTTGTGAGATTTTGTTAGTGTACTATCTCTGCCTTTTTTTATTTGAATTCATGTACTTGTTGAGGTTTTTTATTGTCACATGGCATAATTATGAGCGACCAGATCCATTTCATTCACTTTTGAGATGTGTCATGCGCTTTCATCCTTTAAGCTCTACTTTTCACATCTTCCCATACGTCCCTATTTGTCTCTTCCTCATTTTTGAGCAAAGAAATCTTGGAAAGACATAGTTCGGCAGTTATTCGGGTGCAAAAATATTTTGCAATTTCATTTAGACTCATCAATTAATTATATTTAAAGGTAACGAATTGTTTGAGTTCTCTGTAATCCACTGGGTTACTTTCTAATTTATAGAAATCTTTCCATTTTTGTAGAAGACTAAACATAGGATCTTTGTTTCTATGTACGTTATCAATCCATTAATTATAATGGTTACTCTCTATTAATAGTGTTGATTTTTCCATATTCCCATCGCCCCTCTACTAGTTTTCCTATTAGCCTCTGTTTTGTCGTGAGTCGTATGTATAGTTTACGTGGATTTAATTATAGTTTCTGGTTTTAAAAGGATGATAATTTTTATATGGAAATTGTTCGAATATACTAAACGATGCTTGGAGTCGGATGAAGGCGACGTAGCCGACCAGGGCTGCTCCGTTCCTTTATATGTTCGTACCCATCTGTAAGCAATGAAACAACCACTCGTTTTATTTGTGTCACATTACCTTGGAGCCCGACAGGTGGTCTGAGAGGATCCCTGCGTCACACAAAGGTACTGCAGTGCCGAGAGCTACTAAGAAAGAGTAAGAAAGGTCGTCGTTGTAGAATGGCCCCCGTTACGGCGAGACTGAATTCAATGGTGGTGGCCGCAACGCTGATTTTGGCATCGATGGTTCTGCTACAAGGCATCGTCATGCAAGTGCTGGTAATGAGAGAGAGAGAGAGAGAGAGAGAGAGAGAGAGAGAGAGAGAGAGATCCCTTCATCCGTGGAAATGGAGGTTCTATTAACATCTTATTTGTCAGAAGTTCAGTTAGTCGTGAGCAATACTGATTCGTTTCCCTCCCTTCTCCAGAGATATGGTGCGTTGCTAAGCCGGGTGTGTCCGATGAGGTGCTAAGCAGGTTAGTTCACGCGTTGTGCATGGAAGGGGAAGCGGATTCACAAGATCTTGTATCCGATTGCGGACCCATAGTACCCCGGATATCGGTGCTACCTCCCCAACACGCCTTACGCCCACGCTTCCTATGTTATCAATGCATCATGGCAACGTCGCAATTCCCGTGGAGAGCGCCTTCCCTGTGATTTCGAAGGCCGCGCAATGTTAACGACCCACAATCCCAGTACGTTCTCCCCATTCTCCTCTCCAAATGTCTTCTTCGTCTTTTCCTGTATATTATATAACTTGTTGATCGTTAATCACAGGTACATCTCCAGCGTGTCAATACAAGGGCTTGCCCTGAGCGATGAGGCGATGATAATAACGCACGTCAGACAATAGAATAGGGCGTGGGCCTTCCTCCTGCACTATCGATACTACGGAATGTTTTTTTTTTGGTGTGCCATGAAGTTTAAGTTAGTGGTTTGCCGCAGCAGCTGTGGTGTGCTGTTTGCGTCGTAGCGATGTTTTATGGAGATCCTCTTTAATATAATCACTCACTTCTTGTAAATTTCCTCGTGAAGGAATGGCAGTAATTTTTGAGTGTGCCATGTGCTGAATGCTAGATTTCCCTTTATTCTTCGTGGTTTTACGGCATGTTTGAAACATGTTCTGTTTCACTTCACTCTCTCTAAACGTTTTTCCAAGTGAGGGATATGTGTTCTTCAAGCACAGGCAAGATGAAATCAGGGAAGTCTTTACCGTAGTTCAACACTCTCCCTTTGAATGGGAGTTAACGTAAAATCTCTATATGAACCTTTAAATGTGTCGGAAAGTACATTTTAACAAGTGTCTTTTGCCCAAAAAGGTCAAATTACATGTCGAATTGTTTCTAAAAATTGGAGCTTCGGATCATACAAGCTTGCGCCGAGTATGATTATATATGCTTATTGTGCCTAGAATCAATAAAACTTTCTTCTTTCATTGCAAAAATCAGGTGCTATGGTTTTTTAGGAAAAAATTCGAAAGTTAATAACTTTGATAGTACTTGGATTTTCGGGCCTAAACGTATACATAGAGCCTTTAAGATATTGAAGCACACATGTGTCGTATTAATTTCTACGTTTGGTGCACGTTTGCTCAATCTTATTTTATCTTTGCAACGGTTACATATTTTAAAAAAGATCACGAGAAGCTAGAAAGAAAAAATAGCACAGATGGCAAAAATAAGAAAGAACCTAGGAACAAAGAGTAGGAAATCTCCAAGGAAAAGAAAGGATGAAGACAATATGGTCTCCAGTGTAGTCATTGAGTTGCATGATATGAAGGAAATTCTATGTGCTACTATACCTGTTGATGATGCATACATACACTATGCTTATTTTCTACTATACATACACTACATACACTATGTGCAAAGTAGATTTTAAAGGATGGAAGCACATGAAACATGTAAAACAATCTATGCATTGATCTAGTCTCTCATAAGTATGCCATGTGGCAATAGAAAAGCTCAACATTTAGTATTGTGTGTTGTGCTCCAAGCTGCTTCTCCTTCCTTGTGCTGTTCACGTGCTTCTGCACACGTCTATCTCGAACAATGTAAGGAATTGAACTCACAACCTCTTGGTTAGGAATGTGATGGGCTAACCACTTGCCCCAAAAGCCATGGTTGAGGATTACTTCCTAATCCTCTCTCTTAGAGTGTGGTTCAACCATCTCCTACCAGGATTATGTTACATTCTTCCCCCCTTGAACTCCCTCGGGAATGTACCCTGACCAGCTATGGGACTGGTAGGATGTACCCTGGATGTACCCTGGCAGGATGTACCCTGACCAGCTATGGGACTGGCAGGATGTACTCAATCAAGTTCCATCCAAGGATTCCCAAGGAATTCACACATTGCAAGCTAGCTCATTGAAAGTTCGTTCTGAGAGCTTTCCAACGGTATATTACACGCCTCAATCCGACCTACGGATTGGGAGATACACCCCAATCATTGTAAGGTCCATCATTGAAATCGACGCGCGCCTTCCACAAATCCTACCCTTTCACATGGAGGATGCCCAAGCGCCTTTTTTAGAGGCCATTGGGTCATTCCACTTTGCCCAAGCCTACTTCCTAGGCTCTGATACCAATGTAAGGAATTGAACTCACAACCTCTTGGTTAGGAATGTGATGGGCTAACCACTTGCCCCAAAAGCCATGGTTGAGGATTACTTCCTAATCCTCTCTCTTAGAGTGTGGTTCAACCATCTCCTACCAGGATTATGTTACAAACAAATTCAAATAAACTTAATACACAGGGAGCACGAAGATAGATTTCATAGGTGTTACAAATGTGGTCAAACCTTTTGTATATGGCTGACTAGACCACTATATATTTTATTAAGGAACATATACAAAAGTGTCTGTCGGCCATTTGGCCTTTCACATGGACAATAACGATAACAATCTCCCTTTAAAGGCCAATATGGCCAAAGTGACCATGGGAGAAAAATAAAGAATGATAAATAATACCTGAGTGTAAGTATACAAACTATACCTCCCACCTGATGGGCATGTTACAGAGTATACAAGTAACTGTGTAAGGTCACGAATCAAGTAACCCCCATTAAGTGACAACAATGTCGAAAGCTATCGTGTGGTAGAGCTTAAGTCAAAGCTTCTGCAACATTATCTCGAGTATGAACCTTCTCAAGAATAATGTGCTCAGTGGCTAAGCAATCTCTAATGAAGTAATACCTCACCTCAATGTGCTTGGTCTTTGCATGATGGACTGGATTCTTAGCCAATTCAATGGCACTCTGACTATCACTGAGTAAATGAAGTACATGCTGAGGTAGGCCCATATCACAAGCAAGATAGGAAAGCCACAATGCTTCCTTACATGCCTCACTTGTTGCAACATACTCTGATTCTGTAGTGGAAACAATTGTACATTCTTGAAGACAAGATCTCCAAGAGATATCACCTCCATAATAATGAAAAATGTATCGTGATGTAGACTTACAAGTGTATACATAACCAACATAATCAGAATGTGTGTAACCAATAATGGATGTTTTACCTCTACCTAAGCATAGAGACGTATCCTTAGTGCCACGCACATATCTCAAATCATCTTGACTACTTCCTAATGCTTCTTGTCTGGATTCGACATATATCTACTCACAACTCCCACTGCAAAGGCAATGTTTGGTCTCGTTGCTACCATAGCATATGTGAGGCTACCAATAGTAGACTAATAAGAATTTTCATCATGAATTCCTTTTCCTCATTTGATTTGTGGCAATCATCATTGCTCAGTTTAACAAATGTGGGTAAAGGTGTACTCAATGCTTTTCCACCCTGCATATGGAACCTGTGAAGTACTTTAGATATGTACTCACTTTAAGACAAGTATATGCATCTTTTACTCCTATCATGAGTAATGCATATGCCAAGAATATGTGCATCCCCCAAATCCTTCATATCAAACATTGCACTCAACTTCTTTTTGAGAATTGACAAGTCGTATGAAGATTTCCTAGCAAACAACATATCATTGACATAAAGTATCAAGCATATCAATCCGCCATCTCAACATCTTTTTGTGTAGAGAAAATGATCCTTGTTGCTTCTAGAATAGCCTTGAGACTTCATAAAAGCATCAAACTTTTGGTACCATTGTGTAGGGGATTGTTTAAGTCAATGTAAGCTCTTCTTCTGCATACAAACTAGAATTTTTTTGCGAGGAACTACATAACCCTCTAGTTGTTCCATATAGATCTCATTTGTAAGATCTCCATGCAAGAAAGAAATTTTCACATCCATTTGGAATAGCTCTAGCGCCTCCATTGCAACACATCCAAGCAACATTCACAAGGTAGTCATCTTTACTACTAGAGGAAAAATTTCCTCAAAATCAACACCATGTTGTTGCTTAAAACCCTTGGCAATAAGTGGTGCTTTATACTTTGGATAAGAAGTATCTGATGTGAATTTCACTTTATATATGCGTTTACATTGTAAAGCTTTCTTGCCCTTCTGCAAAGGTACTAAATCCTAAGTACCATTCTTGTGAATAGAATCCAACTCACTCTTCATGGCACTCTCCCACTTGACACGATCCTCTGTCTACATAGCCTCTTTGCAGCAAGAAGGCTCACCAACATCTATTAGCATAACAAAATCCAAACCTAGAACATATCTTTCAGGTGTATGTGGAACACGTGTAGAGCATTAAATGGTTGCTGAAATGGAACATTTGTAGATTGATATAATCGAACATTCTCTTGAACATCCCTATGTTCAACATTTTTGTGCATGCTAATTAGAGGACTAGTATCCTCAAACAACAGTCTTTTGACTTCAACCTCCTTAATGGATTGTTTATGCCTCTTAGACTCATTGAAAATGACATGACTACTTTTGATCACAGACCGTGTTTCAAGATCCCATAAGCGATATCCAAATTGGCCTTTTCGACCATATCCAAGAAAAATGCATTTCTTTTACTTATGGTCGAGCTTTTTTCTAAGGTTCTTGGGTATATGAACATATGCTTTACACGCAAAAACTCAAAGATGATCATAATATGGTGGCTTCCCTATCCGTAAATCTTGCGCCACTTTCAAACTTTTCGGTGTACAAGGTGAAAGGTTAGTCACATGACCTACACTAATATTGCTTGTGCCCAAAAGCCTTGTGAAATGTTTGCATGATGCAACATAGAAACTAATCTATCTCGACTATTCGTCCTTTCAGCTACACCATTTTGTACCAGGGTATAAGGAGCTGTAAAATCTCTACGAGTTCCTTTAAAGTGATAGAAAAGCCTAAATTCATGTGAGATATACTCACCCCCATTATTTGAACATAAAGCTTTAAGCTTAATTCCTTTTTCAGTTTCAATTGAAGCAAGAAAATTTCTAAAAGTAGGGAATACCTCATCCTTTGCTTTGATAGGATATGCCCATAATTTTCTAGTAGCATCATCTATGAAAGTGACAAAGTAAAGAGAACCACCTAATGAGCTTGTAGGCATAGGACCACACAAATCAGTATGAATGAGATCTAAAGGTTGAATCAAAGATTCAATGTGCATCTTGCACACATTCCTAGTTTGCTTTCCATATTGACAATGCTCACAAAATCTGGCAGTTCAATCTCATTTGCATTAAGATATATCTTAAATCAGTCAAGTCTTGAAGCACGGTTTCTCTATTAGTTGTGTAACCTTTGTGTTCTACATGGGAAGAACCTTTTGCTTTGTTTTTTGCGGTGTTTTATACAGTACATGAAGTAAAATGTGTAAAATTTTAAATAAGTCATAAGCATAACTTATTAAGCACATCCACTCATGGCTATACAAAGATTTTTCAAGATCAAGCAACCAAAATGTAAAATGATATTCCACTACCCACATACTTTCTCAATTTATTATCTATATGCATATCACAATTATCTGATACTTCATGGTAGGTTTGAATATTTAAGATAGCTGAAGCCTGAATGGTATGCAAAATATTTGATATTCTTGGTATTGAAGTCTCCTAACACGAGAATTCAACCTGTAAGCTATCCATGGTTGTATGACCTTTACTATTTGGAATACAAATCCTTATTGAATTGCCATAAAAAATACTCAATGCATTCTAAATAAAATGATAAAGCACCAAGGCTTACTGCCTCTATTCTGAGCAATGGTCATGTCCTTCAAATTTTATACGTATTCTTTGTTCAGATATGCCTTGTTACCTCGGTTCTTTTATGCCTATATAGCTCCATTTCTTTAGTATTTAAGTTTGTTTTTTTTTTTCTCAAGGCATGTATTTTGATCCAAAACTGAATGTTTGCCTTTAACTTTCTAATCTAACAAAACTCTCAAATGTGCACTCTGTCTCTGTATGTCTTTTGTCATTGGCAAATGGAAATGAATGTTTTGGACTTGATAATTTTGATGCAAAAATATAGTGTTGTTTGTTCTGATTTTGAATTTTAACTAAGGGATGCTAGGTTCTTAATTCATTGGAATGAATTTTTTCATGAACTGGAAACAATGTGATTGGATTGTAAAAGGCTCTAGACTGGAGAACTCAGGATGAATATAGAACAGTGGTAGAGAGGAGATTTTTTATAAGTAGTTTTTTCTTATCTTCATCTCACATGGGTAAAGATAGATTTCACATAGATGTTAGAGAGTAATAAGTAATATCCTTTAATTCAATGTAACAAAGGGAAGCTCTCCGCATGTTATTACACCATCCTTTCTAAGAACTCCGCGACATCGTGTATGAAAAATATGTGGGTGGTGGCTGCCCTTTCTCTACCACCCATGTATTTCCATCTGTAGAAGGCCACCCATTACCCTATATATACGTGATCTTTTCACTACCTGAATTATTGAATCAAGCTAGCATACCTCTACTTTGTAACTCCCAATCTAGATTTTTTTAGATCACCATTTAAGCTTTACCTTGAGAACATACGAGTGGACACTGTCATCATTTGTGTACTTGTTGTTAGTAGAAAACTGTTGAGATTCTACTATATTTGTTATCTTCTTTGTTACTGATCCTATTTTATATTGCCTCAATAAGTATCTTACATTATGTCAGATCCATAAGGTTTGAATAGCTTGAGAAGCATCACTATTTCAGCCTACTACCAAACTTGTATATCATTAGATTATTCAAGTGATTACATCATGGATTCATCCTCAAACACTGGACTTGGTGCTCCAACTAATGTTAATGTTGCACCTATTCGAATTTTTCCACGTGCATTCGTTGAATGGAAATTGGATGGAACGAACTATACACTCTGGAAGTTCAAAATTTATGCAATTTTGGACTCCTACAAATTACCTGAGACTTTCATGGGACCGATGGGAATGGATCTAGAGCCTATACGAATCAAAGATCCAACAAATTCAAGATTGATGATTCAGCCAGACCCAGATCTCCTACGAGCTTGGAAGAGGTAGAATGCTAATGCATTATGTGCAATTGCCACTACTGTAATTGATTCTGTGCTTACTTTATTTTAACATACTACTAAAGCACATGAGGCTTGGGGCATATTGGCTTGACAAATGAGAGCAAGAACCACACTAGGATACAAAATCTGGAAAACCAATTGGAAAATGAAACGCATTCTAATTCTGAAAAGGCTAAATATTTTATCAAAACAGATAAAACATCTACAAGATCAATTGGTTGCAGTTGGTGTTGTTATAACACTAGAAGAGATGGCTCAAAGATGTGTGCCATTCTTCCACCAAAGTATGATGGACTAGTAACAATCCGTAACACTCAGGTAAGACAAACTCCCCTTACATTTGAAGAGTTTTATGCTATGCTCTTAGAAGAGGAGATGCGGTTGAAGAATTGACAAGGTACAAGCGATGCTGCATTCTCAACCAATGCAAAAGGAAAAGGATCTTCTGATGCATCAAAGAAGAAGCCAAAGAAGAAAAAGTTCACAGGGAGTTGCTTCTATTGTGAAAAGAAATGTCATGCCATCAAGGTTTGTAGAAAGAAGGAAGCTAATGAACGAAATGGGACTATGAAATCATCTTGGAAGAGCAAAGAGTTTGCAAACAACATTGATCTAGAACTATGGGTAGCTATTGAAGAGCTATGCTCATCTGCTGTCAGGATGAAATCCCTCAGGGAACTGTACATCAAATTTTTTTCAAGTTCATTGATTTTGCGGTTATTGCGTGATGTTTTGATCAAGAAAAAGTTATAAATTGTGCACGTTTTGGTTGATTTAATTGACTCTGAGATGCGAAACCATGTGATTATTGTAGATAAGACCTGTATATTTGTAAATAGCCCATGAAACTAACTCTAGATCCTTAAAAAACTAGGGTTTGATCCTTGGAAAACCTAGGTTGACCCTTAAAAACCCCTTGAAAACCCGAGTTTATCCCATGGAAACCTAACCCGAACCCTTAGAAACCCTAGGATTCTAGGTCCTAACTATAAATAAACCCTTAATCTAACATGTCTAACCTTAATTGTAGACAAAACCCTAATTTTACCAATCAAAAACCCTAGTATGGAACCTTAGATTTATCATTTAACCTAAGTCATAAACCTTTAATTTGATTTAATTTTGTACATACAGTGTGAAACCAAAAACATTAGTCTAGGAAAAATAAAAAGAGAATCCAAAAATAGGAAGTTTGAAAAAGGAGGTTAGAAGTTTCTAGAGAGAAGTTCTAGGGGAGGGGGGCAAAACCTATAAATAGGGGTCCAAACCTCATTTGTTTTCCCCGTGGTTCTCTTCTCTGGAACGCCTCTCCAGGTAAACTTCTTGCCCCTCTCTTATTCATGCTTTTCACATTCATGTTCTATGCTTTTTCTGAGAGAGAGATGGTGCCGTCAGTAGGCCATTTGAGAGAGAGAGAGAGAGAGAGAGAGGGAAGGCCTGGGCCTTCCTCCTGCACAATCAATACTATGGAATGCATTTTTTTTTCTTTTTTTTTTTTTTGTGTGCTATGAAGTTTTAGGTAGTGGTTTGCCGCAACAATTGTGGTATTTGCATCATAGCGATGTTTTACAAAGATCCTCTTTAGTATAATCCCTCAGTTCTTGTAAATTTCCTCGTGAAGGAATGGTAGTAAGTTTTTAGTGTGCCATGTGCTAAATGCTAGATTTCCTTTATTCATCATGTCTGTTTCCCTTCATTCTCTCTAAACATTTTCCTAAGTGAGGGATATGTGCTCTTCAAGCTCATGCAAGATGAAATAAGGAAAGTCTTTACCATAGTTCAATGAAATAAGGAAAGTCTTTACCATAGTTCAAGACTCTCCCTTTGAATGGGAATCAACGTAAAATCTCTATATCAAGCTTTACATGTGTTAGAAAGTACATTTTAACAAGTGTTTTTTGCCCAAAAAGGTTACCGACTGTCTTGTCATCCGAGTCATCGAAGTCACCGTTGGCGCCGTTGGCTGCACGCGAGGGAGGACCTCAATGATCAAGGAATATAGAGGTTCCCGGTACTTCCCGGGGGTCACCCATCCCAGACTGTTCCCCCCAGAGCTCGCTTAACCGTGGCAATCTCTTGCCACTAAGCTACACTCTTGTGGTGTTTGAAGAAGGGGAAAGACTAAGGTTGACATTACCTTGAACAAGTTTTGGTCCCTCAAAGCTTCATTTTTGCTTTCAAAGCCTATTTCTGAAGCAATTTTGGGGTGTTTTTGGAGCCATTTCGGAGTACTTTCACACATAGTTCTCTTCGCACAGGTCCAAGAACATCAAGAAGAGTGTTCCTTGTACTTCTCAGACAATAAATATCAACCTTTGGGGCTATATTTTCAGCCACACTCGTAAAACTACAGGTTTCTCGAGGGGTTTTCAGTTTTGGTGGGAGCAGTCGCTGCAAATTTATGCAGGTTTTTAAAGCCTAAAACATCAGAGTTGACAGACACTTGCAGGTGTTATTGGCTAGTTTTTGGGCTGTGTATTCAGCCTTTTAGTGTCATTTTACTGCATATATTGAGCACATACACACCATGTACGCTTCTGTGGATACCGCTTATGTACGTCCATGTGGTCATTGATATAGCGGTTACGTTCTTTGCATAAAGCCTTTTACGTTTGATAAAGAGGGTCGTGGTGAGGTTTTCTTAACTGGGAGACACCCAGATGTCGGGGTCTCTTCGGTGATGCAGGTGGAAGACTTACCCAACCTCGCCATAGGAGATGTATGATAGTTGTTCATAGGTGCTCGATAAGCCTAGTTGGCTTCTATTGGGTAACTGATTATATGCAGTGGAGTAATATTCACTATGCAGGTAGACATGTCAGTACTTGCAGTTTTATGATACTTTGACACTGGTCATATGCTAATTTTGCAGAGGATACTCTGGCAAAATTTTTCCAGATTTTTGGTTTAGTCAACTATACAGTGGTCGATTTACTCCTTAATACACTTATATGTTGGTGTTTGGACTCTTCTAGCTCCATTATCATTCTATTCAGTTCTCTACGATCATGGCATCAGAGGTCTCAGGCACATCCGGTGGATCAGGGTCTAGTGCTAGTGTTCCGAGGAGGAGCTATAAGTTGCAGGGCAAAGACCATTTTGAAATCCGAAAATTTGGTGGCACAAACTTTGCTCTATGGAAGAATCAGATTAAAGATGTGCTGATTCAAAGGAGGCAATGGAAGCCAGTAAATGGGATTTCAAAGAAGCCTGCTGACATGGATGAAGATGATTGGGATGAGTTAGATGAAATGGCCAGGTCTACCATTCGCTTGCACCTGGCAGATAATGTTTACTTTACAGTATTAGACTGTGAAAGTGCAGAGGAGCTTTGGAAGAAGTTATGCAATACATATGAAAAAGAGACGGCATCAAATAAAGTGTATCTGATGAGAAAATTATATGACCTTTGTATGAAGGACACAGATAGTGTTGCTGCTCATCTAAATGAGTTTGATGCTATATTCTCCCAGTTACAGGCTCAGAAAATGGATATGGATAATGAAATGAAAGCGGTATTGCTGTTATGCACCCTGCCATCATCATGGGATACGTTTTGCATAGCTATTAGCAACAATGCACCTGGTGGTAAACTCGTCTATGATGACATATGTGGAGCACTCTTGAGTGAGGAGATTCGTAGAAAATCTATGGTTGGCACTCAGAGTGGAGATGCATATAATGTTCGTGATTCTTACCAAGGAAAGAATCAACAACGTGGCAGGAGCAAGAACAAAGAAAAGAATGGTCAACGGAATAAGAGTAGAAGTAAATCAAGGAAGAGGGATATCGAATGCCATTATTGTCAGAAGAAAGGACACATGAAGAAAGACTGTTATGCATTAAAGAATGCTAAAGGTAAAGGACAGAATGTTGATGGGCATGTTAAACAGTTACCTACACCATCTACTTCGACTGTGAAGATTGAAGAAATTAATGCTATTTCTGATGATGTTGATGTGTTGACACTTGATAGTACTGTGCCATCTGAGGCACTTATGGATGATTCTCTTTCCCACACCTGGCTGCTAGATTCTGGTGCTTCTTTCCATGTGACACCACATAGAGAATGGTTCTCTAATTATGCAGCAAAGTCTCTTGGTACCGTGAGACTTGGTGACTCTTACCAGTGTGATGTTGTGGGGATTGGAGATGTGGTTGTGCAGTTCATTGATGGTTCAAAATTTACTATGCATAATGTACGCCATGTACCTCAGTTATCACGCACTTTGATGTCAGTTGGTCAACTTGATGACCTTGGTTACAAGGTGGTCTTCTATGCTCAGTCCTTTCGTATATCAAAGCGCAATATGGTTATTGCAAAAGGAAGCAAAGTTGGCTCACTTTATCCTTTATTTGTATCACAGAAAGAACACTTGTTAGCTGTTACTGAACATCCTATGGCTTGTATTTGGCATGGTCGTTTGGGCCATATATCTCGTAGTGGAATGGAAAATCTTTCTCGTTCTGACTACTTACCTGTGTTATCTTTCTCTGATTTTTCATTTTGTGAGCATTGTCAATATGGAAAGCAAACCAGAAATGTGCATAAAACGCACATTGACTCTTCAATTCAGCCTTTAGATCTCGTTCATACAGATGTGTGTGGTCCTATGCCCACTAGGTCCTTAGGTGGTTCTCTTTACTTTGTCACTTTCATAGATGATGCTACTAGAAAAGTCTGGGTATATCCTATCAAATCAAAGGATGATGTATTCCCTACTTTCAGAAAATGGCTTGCTTCAGTTGAGACTGAAAAAGGAACTAAGCTTAAGGCTTTACGTTCAGATAATGGGGGTGAGTATACCTCACATGAATTCAGCCTTTTCTGTCAGTCTAGAGGGATTCGTAGAGAGTTTACAGCTCCTTATACCCCAGTACAGAATGGTGTAGCTGAGAGGATGAATAGAACTATTCAAGATAGAGTAGTCTCTATGTTGCATCATGCAAACCTCTCACAAGGTTTTTGGGCAGAAGCAGTATTGACTGCAGTTCATGTGATTAACCTTTCACCTAGTACTGCCAAAGGTCTTAAAGTGGCACAAGAGTTATGGACAGGGAAACCACCATATTATGATCATCTTCGAGTTTTTGGGTGTGAAGCATATGTTCATATACCCAAGAATCTTAGACAAAAGTTGGACCATAAGTCAAAGAAATGCATTTTTCTTGGATATGGTCGAGAAGGACAATTTGGATATTGCTTATGGGATCCTGAAACACGGTCAGTGATAAGAAGTAGTGATGTCTTTTCTAATGAGTCTAAGTGATTAGAAGTAGTCATGTCTTTTTTAATGAGTCTAAGATGCATAAACAGCCCATTAAGGAGGTTGAAGTGAGAAGAGTGGTATTTGAGGATACTAGTCCTCCGGTTAGCATGCATAAAAATGCTACACATAGGGATGTTCAAGAGAATGTCCATTCAGATCAGTCTGCACATGTTCCTGTTCAGCAACCATTGAGACGTTCTGCACGTGTCCCATATCCACCTGATAGATATGTTCCAGGTTTAGATTTTGTTATGCTAACAGATGCCGGTGAGCCTTCTTGCTACAAAGAGGCTATGCAGACAGAGCATCATGTCAAGTGGGAGTGTGCCATGAAGAGTGAGTTGGATTCTATTCACAAGAATGGTACTTGGGACTTAGTACCTTTGCCAAAGGGCAGGAAAGCTTTACCATGTAAATGGGTATATAAGCTGAAATTCACATCAGATAGTGCTTCCAAAATATAAAGCACGACTTGTTGCAAAGGGTTTTAAGCAACAACAAGGTGTTGATTTTGAGGAAATCTTCTCTCCAGTGGTCAAGATGACTACTTTGCGCATGTTGCTTGGATTCGTTGCAATGGAGGACTTAGAGCTAGTCCAAATGGATGTGAAAACAGCTTTCTTGAATGGAGATCTTACATATGAGATCTATATGGAACAACCAGAGGGTTATGTAGTTCCTGGCAAGGAAAGTCTAGTTTGTAAGCTCAAAAAGAGCTTGTATGGACTTAAACAGTCTCCTAGACAATGGTACCAAAAGTTTGATGCTTTTATGAAGTCCCAAGGCTATTCTTGGAGTAACGAGGATCATTGTCTCTACACAAAGAGATGTTCTGATGGCAGCTTGATATGCTTGATACTTTACGTTGATGATATGTTGATTGCTGGGAAGTCCTCTTATGATTTGTCACTTCTCAAAAAGAAGTTGAGTCAGACATTTGATATGAAGGATTTGGGGGATGCCAAACATATTCTTGGCATGCACATTACTCGTGATAGGAGTAAAAGATGCATATACTTGTCTCAAAGTGAGTACATATCCAAAGTACTTCACCGATTCAATATGCACGGTGGAAAGGCATTGAGTACACCTTTACCCACATATGTGAAATTGAGCAAGGATGACTGCCCCAAATCAGATGAGGAAAAGGAATTCATGACCAAAATTCCCTATCAATCTGCTGTTGGTAGTCTCATGTATGCTATGGTAGCTACGAGACCAGACATTGCATTTGCAGTGGGAGTTCTGAGCAGATATATGTCTTATCCTGGCAAGAAACATTCGGAAGCGGTCAAAATGATTTTGAGATATCTGAGTGGCACTAAGGACAAGTGTCTATGCTTAGGTAGAGGGAAAGCATCCATTATTGGTTACACAGATTCTGACTATGCTGGTTGTGTAGACAATCGTAAGTCTACATCAGGGTACATTTTCCATTTTGCTGGAGGTGCTATCTCTTGGAGATCTCGTCTTCAAGAATGTATAGTTGTTTCCACCACAGAAGCAGAGTATGTTGCAACAAGTGAGGCATGTAACGAAGCATTGTGGCTTTCTCGTCTTGCTTGTGATATGGGTTTACCTCAGCATGTACCTCATTTGCTCAGTGATAGTCAGAGTGCCATTGCTTTGGCTAAGAATCCGGTCTATCATGCAAAGACCAAGCACATTGAGGTGAGGTATCACTTCATTAGAGATTGCTTAGCCACTGAGAGCATTATTCTTGAGAAGGTTCACACTCGAGATAATGCTGCAGATGCTTTGACTAAAGCTCTACCACAGGATAACTTTCGACACTGTTGTCACTTGATGGGGGTTACTTGATTCTTGATCTTACGCAGTCACTTGTATACTGTGTAACATGCCCATCAGGTGGGAGGTATAGTTTGTATACTTCCACTCAGGTTTTCTTTATCATTCTTTATTTTTTCTCCCATAGTTACTCTGGCCATATTGGCCTTTAGTGGGAGATTGTTACCGTTAGTGTCCATGTGAAAGGCCAAATGGCCACCGGACACTTCTTTGTATATGTTCTTTAATAAAACATATAGTGGCCTGGTCAGTCACAGACTTTAAGTTCGACCGCATTTGTAAGACCTAAGAAGTCTGTCTTCGTGCTCCCCGTGTACTGTGTTTTCTGCGTATTCTACAGCCTCTGTGCGGAGTACTGTGTGCGGCCTCAGGAACTCGGTTTTCTACTCCGAGAATATCGTCGTGGAGCTCTCGAGAAGGAGAGCGCACTGTAGTGCATCGCCATCGAAACCCTTCAAAGTCTTTACCATAGTTCAAGACTCTCCCTTTGAATGGGAATCAACGTAAAATCTCTATATAAACCTTTACATGTGTTAGAAAGTACATTTTAACAAGTGTTTTTTGCCCAAAAAGGTTAAATTACATGTCAAATTGTTTCTAAAAATTGGAGCTTCTAATCATAGAAGCTTGCATTGAGTATGATGATATGTGCTTATTGTGGTAGAAACAATAAAACTTGCTTCTTTCATTGCAAAAATTAGGTGCTATGGATTTTTAAGGAAAAAATCAAAAGTTAACAACTTTCATAATACTACTTGGAATTTCCGGCCTAAACGCATACATAGAGTCTTTAAGATATTGACGCACACATGTGAAATTGTTTTTAAAACAATCTTATTTTACCTTTTCAAAGTTTAATGTATTTTTAAAAAGATCACAAGAATCTAGAAAGAAAAAAAAGCATAGATGACAAAAAAGAAGAAAGACTCTAAGAACAAAGAATAGGAAAACTCCAAGTACAAAGAAATGATGATGACAATATGGTCTCTAGTGTAGTCATTGAGTTGCATGATATGAACGGAATTCTATGTGCTACTATATCAATTGATGATGCATATGTACACTATGCTTCTTTGCTTGAATCCATTCCCTATGCTTATTTGCCCCTTCAAAAAACATTAGGTTCTCCACAAGCTATAACTTGACCCATGTAGGCATAGTGTCTTGTAGTGAATAAATCATAAGTTAACCTTTGAATAGGGTATTTAACTCTATTGGATGACCTTACCTCACCATTAGGTGGTATGAATCTCCTCCTCCTTGGTTTAGATGCTTTAAATCCTAGAGTTTTTAATTTCTCCACATCTTGGTCACTTGTAGAGTCCATGTCTACCCATCAATGGTCTTCATCATTTTCCTTTTCCTTTCGTTTTCTACTTCTTTCACTTATATGAGTTTCATTACTTTTTCTTCCATGCCTAGCTAATGTACTAATCTCCTTTGATGGTGTGCTTGAAGTGGTTGGACCACTCATCTCTATGCTTTGTTGTTGCTCTTTGAGCTTCTTTTTGGCTTCATATGCATCATCAACCTGTAACACATCTTTGCTACCATACCAAGGTAGCAACTCATCAAATATTACATCCCTAGACACCTTGATCTCTTTGGTGCAAGGGTTATAGCATCTAAACTCTTTTGCTTTGAATAATATCCAAGAAATATACACCTATCCGCCTTCAAGTCTAACTTGTGTCTCAATTGTGGAGGCATGTGAACAGAACACACACAACTAAATACTTTGAGATGTGAAAGGTTTGGTTTCTTACCACACCGTGCTTCATAAGATGTAGCTCCATGTACTCCTAAGGCTGGAAAACTATTCATAAATGTATATGGCTATATTTGGTGCATTCAATGCAACATCTCCCACATGTGTAATCTTGTGCTCACTATCATCCTCTATCTCTACATGTCTTGCGTTATGGGTGAGTGTAAATCATAGAAAAAGCCTTTATTGCAAATCATATGGTTGCTACGAACACTGTCAATGTACCATGTAAAATTTGAATTGACTCTTTCACTTGACCCATAAATCATAAGCAAGTTCTCATTTAGGAATTTGGTGAAGTACTAGCATAATTACCTTGGTTCGTTTTGTATGTGTAATTGCCTTCTCCTTTGGACCAACAATCTCTTGCATAATTACAAGGTTTTTCACAATTGTAGCATTCTCGATTGGATGCTTATCTTCCATGGGATCTTCCTCCTCTTCCTCTACTCCTTCCTCTTCCTCTTGATCGATAGGTTTGGTTGGATCCTTCTATGTTTCTTGAGCTTGAGTTTGACCTTCCTCTCTCTCTGCCTTGGGAATTTTGGCCACCTCTTTTGCAGGCTGATCTCATTGGAAGTTCTTTTGATCATCCCTATGTCTAGCATCTTTATGCCTGGTGATTACAAGACTAGTATCCTCAGCCACCACTCATCTCACTTCAACCTCCTTAATTGGTTGTTTATGCATCTTAGACTCATTGAAAATGAGATCACTAATTTTGATCACTAAATGTGTTTCAGGATTACATAAGCAATATCCCAATTTGGCTTCTCGACCATATCCAGAAAAATGCATTTCTTTGAGTTATCCTCTAGCTAGGATTCTTGGGCATATGAACATGTGCTCCACACCCAAGAACTTGAAGATGATCATTATATGGTGGCTTCCCTTTCCATAACTCTTGTGCCACTTTCACACCTTTTGTAGTACTAACTGAAAGGTTAATCACATGAACTACTGTCAATACTATTTATGCCCAAAAGCCTTGTGAAAGTTTTGCATGATTTAGCATAAAAAATACTCATTCTTGATTATTTTTATGCATCCTTTTAGCTACACCATTTTGTACTAGTGTATAAGGAGTTGTAGACTTTACGAATTTGTCTAGGCTAACATAAAAAGGCTCAATATATGTGAGGTATACTCACCCCCATTATATGAATGTAAAGCCTTGAGCTTAGTTTCTCTTTCAGTCTCAACTGAAGCAAGCCATCTTCTGAAGGTAGGAATACCTCATCCTTTGATTTGATAGGGTATACTCAAACTTCTCTAGTAGCATCATCTATGAAAATGAAGAAGTAAAGATATCCACCTAATTTCCTTGAGGTCAAAGGACCAAACACATCTATATGAACGAGATCTAAAGGCTGATTTGAAGATTCAATGTGCATCCTATGCATGTTCCTAGTTTGCTCTCCATATTGATAATGCTCTCGAAATGAAAAATGAGAGAAAGATAATAGAGGTAAGTAGCCATAATGAGAAATATTTTCCATTCCACTACAAGATATATGGCCCAAATGGCCATGCCAAATACACGCCGTAGGTTATTCAATAACAACTAACAAGTGTTATTTTTTTAATATAAATAAATGATAAAGTGAGAAACTTTTCTTCCTTTTGAAATAACCATATTGCCCTTTGCTATGTGAAAGGAGTGAGCATAGAAGAGCACCTTGTAATCAAGGTCATCAAGTTTACTAACTTACATTAAACTACATGATAATTGAGGTACATGGCATACATTATGCATAATAAATTTTTAACCATCAATGAATTGCACAACCACATCCAATCTTGAAAGCATCACACTCGTAAGAGTTACCAAGTCTAAGGGTATAAATCTAAGACTTTGGCGCATAATTAGAGAACCATTCTCTTTGTGGTGTCTCATGGAAAGAAGCACCACAATCTAGCATCCACATATGGTAAAGAGAATCAACCAAAAGAGCTTTAGTAGGCACATTACTATCAAGTTTCGACACACGAGGATCATCATAAACAACATTAATTTCTTCATCCTTCACAATCAGAGTAGATGGTACACGTAGTTGTTTAACATGCCCATCAACATTTTGTCCTTTGCTTTTATCATTCTTTGATGCATAACAATTTTTGTTCATGTGTCCTTTCTTATGGCAGTAATGACATTCCATATCCCTCTCCCTTGATTTACTTGTAATCTTGTTCTATTGAACATTATTTTCCTTATTCTTGCTCTCACCACCTATTTTATTATTTCCTTGGTAAGAAACACAAAATTATATACATCTCCGTTGTGAGTTCCAACCATAGATTTTCTACGAATCTTCTCACTCAAGGGTGCTCCAAATATGTCATCATAGACTAGTTTACCACCATGTGCACTATTGTTAATAGCCATGCAAAATGTATCCCATGGTGATGGCAAGGTGCATAACAAGAATACTTTCATTTCATTATCCATCTCCATGTTTTGAACCTCTAACCGAGAAAATATAGCATCAAATGCATTCAAATGAGCAACAACATTGTATGTGTCCTTCATGTGAAGGTCATATAACTTTATCATCAAGTACACTTTATTTGATGTTGTTTCTTTTTCATTTATATTTCATAACTTAATTCAAAGCTCCTCTACACCTTCATAGTTCTATACTCTAAATTAAACATTATTTTTTAGGTGCAATCAAATTGGAAACCTAGCCATTTCATCCAACTCATCCCAATCATCTTCATCCATGTTAGCAGGATTCTTTGAGATTCCATTTATTGGCTTCTATTAGATCATTGAATAACCACATCTTTAATTTGATTCTTCCATAGAGAAAAGTTTGTGTCACCAAATTTTTGAATCTCAAAATGGTCGTTTCCCTGTAAGCTATAGCTACTTCTAGCAACAATGGCACTAGACCCAGATCCACTAGATGTGCCCAAGACTTTTGATGCCATGATGATAGAGAACTCTCTAGAATGAAAATGGAGCAAGAATAGTCCAAATACCACTAAGGATGAAAAAGGATGACCAAGTGTTAGGTTTTGGGAAATTCTCCCTAGAAAAAATGGACTAAGCAATAGCAATGACCAACCAAAAAGATTTTGGCATAGTTTTTGCCTGCTCAATATCAGCTCTCTCATCAACTAGTGCATCATGTAAATCTGCATCAGAAATGGAATGATCTACATCATCACATGAAACCTGCGGAGGCTAAGAAGTTGCCTCATTGGGACCAGCACTAGACTCTCCACCTGTAAAAAGAGGCGGCAAAGTATCATACATATCTTTGGAGCTACCAGGTGTCTCCTTAGTACATGAAAGCAATGGTTGAATAGCATCTTCCACAAAACAACATCATGGCTAACCAAAATGTGTTTAGTCTGTGGATGATATAGACGATAGCCTTTACTTTTAGAACTGTATCCAACAAAAATACATTTGATTGCTTTATCATCCAATTTTTTGTGATGTTGTTCAGGCACTAATGCATATACCAAACAACCAAAAACAGGTAGATGAGCAACAGATGGCTTGTGATTATGCCAAGCCTCATATGCAGTGATAGACTGCAATGCTTTAGTGGGACACCTATTAAGTACATATGTTGCACACATGATAGCCTCAAGCCAGAAACTATGTGGTGCCTAACTCTTGACCATACACCTCGCCATCTCCATGAGTGATGTGTTCTTTCATTCGGCAACTCCATTCTGTTGGGGTGTATAGGACACTGTACACTGGTGTTCTATTCCATGTTCAGCCAGAAATGCATTAAAATCAGAAGACATATATCCCCCCCCCCTCGATCTGAACGGAGGATGCCCATTTTACATGCTGACAGATTTTCAGTCAAAACCAAAAACTGTTTGAAGCACATGAACACTTCAAAACTCTGATATGAATCAAGAAGACCATTCAGAACGGTCTGCACTAGTGAGCTATCTGGTATAACCTCATCAGCAGAAATCAACTGTTCCTTCACGTCTTTGATCTTTGTTAGAAAACTATCCATAGAATCACCTTCATTCATGTGGTCTCTCAAACTGTTTTCAGAGGTAAGTAGCACGAGCCTCATTCCTAGCTTGGTACAATGTGGTAAGTGTATCCCAAGCATCCTTACCTGTTCTGCAAGAGTGAATGTGAGGAATAATGGCACGTTTCACAGACAAAGCTATCAATGCATGTGCTTGGACATCTCTATCATCCCAATGAATTCGCAGCAGAAACCGTAACACAAACAGGAATATGTAGAATATCATCATCTTCAACACCTTCTACCTCAGCTTCTGTACGTGCAATTGTAACAGTTGTAGGTGTGATAGGATGTTTTTCAATAGCTTGCACAATGTTCCACAGTCCTTTTGCAACCAATACATGTCGCATCATATAAGCCCATAATGGGTACTTGGTACCCTCCAACTTATCCTCAACAGCCAACATACGGAATACATCACTGCTTTCAGCCATGGCCTGTGACTAAAATACCTTGATGCAAAAATTTGATTGTATCTCAAAAAGTTGAACAGAACTACCCAGACAGATTCTGTTAGACCTATAGCAGACTTCAAGACGCTTATACTGGCAAACAGAAACTAGTATATACCTTTGGCACAAAAGGACAAAATAGCTTGCACAAGCACTGCGATAGTGCATTTGGAAGCCAAAACGAGCTCAAATCGTGATTTCGGCACCACATAATGAAGCTATTTTGATCTCGAAAACACGTTGAGTATGCTCACCAAAATTCATGCGATTATGAGACTGCAACCGGAGGAGTGTCGATGGTGCCTTAGATGAAGCAATGACCTGCTCTGACGTCTACGAAAGCACTCGAACAACACAAGGAAGGAGAAGAAGCTTGGAGCACAACACACAATACTGAATGTATTACTAGAGAATGTACAAAGATAAGTAGCCCATTAGGGAAATAGGCGTATATACGAGCCGCGGGAAAAAACCTCCTAAAGAGGGAAAAAAGTGCCTCGACGGTCCTAGTGTGTTCACACACATCACTACCTAAATATATCAACAATATGTAGATATTTGGTTGCTTGGCACATCCTCTTGTGCCATCACAACAACATCACAAACTTGATGAAAAGGCAAAGAAATGTATATTTTTTGGATATAGTAGTGAGAATAGAGGTTATCTTTTATACCTTCCATTCACAGAAAAAAATTTTGTAAGTCGAGATGTGGTTTTTTTCAAAAAATTCAACTTATGTAAATGTTAGCCAACACTTAGTTTAGAAGGTGTGCTTGATACACTCATGCCTTTGTTTCAAAGTGATGCACTTGAGTATGGCCATGTGAGTAAAGAAACTTGAATGATGTGTGTGTGACTCTCCTCCCATCAATATATACCGTCTTGTATTCTAAAAGTAGCAATGATCTAGAATAGTCCATTGCCAACATGTGTACATCATGCAACGGTTATTCCCATTACTATTGAATGCCTTAGGGTATCCCCTGAGCTTGGGACCTTGGCTAGCTGGACCTTGTCCCTCACACACATGGACTGATGCATATGGATCAATGTCATGATCCCTTAGGATCAATGTCTGACACTCTCTCCCCCTTCTAAAGATCATTTTCCTTAATGATCAATGAGGGAAAGTACTTGCGAACCAGAGCTTCTGATTCCCAAGTAGAGTCAGTAAGCGGTAATCCTCTCCAGGCTACTAGATACTCTTGGATGACATAATTCCTCAATCACTTCTATCCCTGATCTAGTATCCTATCCGGGGAATGATTTGTGCTATCACTTTCGTGCAAAGAAACAATACCTTCTATTAGATTATTCTCCCTAGAAATATACTTCTGAAGTTTACAAACATGGAACACTGGATGTACTCTGTAAAGCTCTAATTGGTATGCAACTTCACTTAGCTTTTTAACTATCTTCCAAGGTCCACAAAACCTTGGTGATAGCTCACTACACTTCCCTATGGATAGTGAAGTAGATCTAGCTGGTACCTAAAGAAAGACTTTGTCTCCTTCCTCAAAAGATCTAGGAGATCTCTTTCTATCAACATACTCTTTAGCCCTATCAGCGGCTTGCTACATCTTGGCTTTAGCTATTTCCAAATTTGCTTGGAGTTTTTCTAAGAACTCCGAAGCACTATGACATTTCTTTCGCATGCCTATGGTATTGGGAGCATTGGGATTCATGCCATAGTTCATCCCAAAAGGAGACATACATGTCACCTTGTGAGGCCTATTGTTATAAGCAAACTCAACTAGTGGCAAATAACTATCCCAATCTTTCTGCCTCTCAGACACATATGCCCTCAACATGTCCTCTAGAATCTGGTTGATCCTCTCCATCTAACCAACTGTCAAATACAAACTTCTAGAAGTGTTCTATGAATCCAACATCCCTATCTGAAAGTACGGATGTCGGTAACCCATGCAATCTGAAGACATGCTGGATAAACAACTCTGCTACTTGTGGAGCTTATGTCATCTCCTGCATGGGTATGAAATGAGCCATCTTGCTCAACCTGTCCACCACAACTAGGATAGTATCCTGCATCCTTTGGGTCCGCATTAACCTGACTATGAAGTCCATGGATACATTGTCCCAATTATGATCTAGAATCTGTAAAAAGACTTGGTGCCTTTACCCTTTCTACTTTGTTGACTTGACACAAAAAGCATTGTTGAATATAAGTGTGGACATCTCTTGCTAATCTAGGCCACCAAAATGTTCTTCTAACAAGCTGTATTGTCTTGTCAACACCAAGATGTCCTGTGCAAGGCACATCATGGTTATCATGCATGAATTTTCTTCTCAAATCACGAGAATCTGGTATGCAAATCTTTCCCTTTCATTTGACTATTCCATTCTCCTATGAGAATTGGAATATGGAATGGACTTGTTCGCTTTGCTGGCGGAAGAAACAACTAGAACTATCTTGTCTCCTATAATAGAGTCATCACTAATGGCTCTAATAATTTGTAACAAATGTGGATCTTCCACATGTGCTTCCTTTATCTCTTGAATCAATGAGCTTTCTAGAATTGTAAAGCTCATTTGATAGATTATTCGTGATAATGCATTAACAACTATATTCTCTTTGCCTCTTCTATACAATATTTCCATATGAAACTCTTGCATGAGCTCAACCCAATGATCTTGTCTGCCTCAAAGATCTGGTTGGCTACAAAAATACTTAAGTGTATGGTGATCTATGTATACCTTAAAGTCTACACCATAAAGATAGTGTCTCTAGAATTTAACTGTATGCACCATTGCATACAACTCGTGTTCATGCACTGGCCAATTGCGTTGTGCACTACGAAATTTCTTGCTTTCAAAAGCTATTGGCCTGCCATCTTGGCTCAAAACTGCCCCTATGGCTATGCCACTAGCATCTATCTCTAATTCAAAGGGTTTTTGTGGATCTACCACTTTGAGTATAAGAGCCTCTAAAACAGCTTGTTTCAGAGTATCAGAACTCTCTTATTGCTCTTGCATCCATGCAAATGGAATTTTGCCTTGAAGCAAGTTCGTCATAGGTGCTCCTATCGGCAAATATGAAGAAATGAATTTTGGATAGAAATCATAAAGTCCTAAAAATGACTATAACTACCCCTCATCATGAGGAGTAGGCCAAGATAATACAATTCAGTCCTTCTTGGGATCCATCTGAACCCATCGACTGATACTACATGCTCTAGATACTCTATCCTTAGAAGAAACAACTAAGTCTTCTCCGTATTAACATACAACTCATTTTCTTTTAAAACATTCAATACCATTCTAAGATGATTTTCATGCTCATGCACAATCCTACTATATAGTAATAAATCATCAACACACTTTCCAATGAATGGGCATAAAATATCATTCATTAATATCATAAATGTCGTTGGTGCATTAGTCAAACCAAATGGCATGATCAAATACTCATAATGACCAAAATAGGTCCTAAAAGCTATCTTATGAACATCGTGATCTCTTACTCTAATATGATGGTAGCCACTTTTTAAATCTATTTTACTAAATACAATGGCTCCATCTAGATCATCTAAAATATCATCAATCATGGGCATGGGATATCTATGTCTGATAGTAATCTTATTGTGTGCTCGGTAGTCGACATACATCCTATAAGATATGTCTTTCTTCTTCACAAGAAGAACTGGTGCTGCAAAGGGTGAATAGCTAGGTCTAATTAGCCCTTTGTATAGGTACTCCTCCATGATCTTGTGGACTTCATTCTCCTCTTGCAAAGTCATTCAAAATGGTGATTGACAATCCTTGGAATTCTGCTCTCACTTTCACTGAAAGAGTTGAAGCATTCCAACTAGAGTCTTCATGATTGCATGAATCCGTCATAATACAAGATGAATGCACAAAATAAAGAAAATATATGTACTTACAATCAATCTTAAGCAACTTGGTAGCATTTACTAATCATGTTTCTTGGAGATATGGATCTCCACGGATTAGTAGTCACCTCTCCTCATGCTCAAACTAATAAACATGTGAAGAAAAGTCAATGACTGGTCTCTTCCTTGCATGCCACATCTTACTAAGGACTACATCGAAATGTGCTAGTCTCGCTATCTCAAAATCCAATATGTCCTCATAGGACTAGATCTGAATAGGTAGATCAACAATGCATCGATCCCATGTCTCATTTCCCTTCCCATCAGCTAACTCTGCTATGTAGGTATGCTCTAATGACATAGTCTCTAGATGTAACTACTTGACTAGTCGAGAACTGATGACATTATGAGTCTACCCAATGTCAAAGAGTACCTTGACAAGCTGTCCTACCACAACTCCCCTCATGAAAATGAGTTTTGTGTCGAGAAACTGATATCCTTTATCTGCCATTGGCAAAATCACATCATTTGGCACAGTGCGGACCTTCTTCGTGACTGTCATGGCCACTATGGCAGATGATAGCAGTGATGGGGGATCTCCGAAATCCTCATCATCATCACTTCCAACCTGAGTAGGATTTATGACTATGGTGGCTGCTATCTTCTTTTTCTTAGGACAATCCTTAAACAAGTGTTGACCTGAACATCCATAGCATAATCCTTCTTTCATTGCCTTCTCTTTCTGTTGAGGGGTAAGTATCAACTTATTATAACCCCTCTCAGCTAGATCAGACATGTTTCTCTTACCTACTACAATTGTCTTGATCATATGCACCTGCTTAGCCTCTCTAGAAGGTTGTGCACTAATCAAACCACGAGTAGGTAGGTGGAAAGATCGATTGACCTTAGACCATGTGGACCTCTGACCCTAGAAGCATGTGCCCTTATGGCCATTCTCATATACTAAAGCCATCTCTGTGGGTTGTGCCAAGGATTGACATCTCTCCTTCCTCACCAATGGTCTAATAGTTTCCCTAAGTCCCAAGATGAACTTGTCCTTGAAGAAACTCTGGAATAGTATCAGGAACTTTCAAAAGCACCTCTATGTACTTATCTGCATATTCTTGAACTGTCTGATTCTTCTAGCTGATGAAGAACCAGGTGTCTAGTGCTCTAGACCTCTCATCATGCAATACTAAATTATTATAGAACAAGATTTTGAACTGATCCCATCTTGGGATCCTTCTTATCTTGTTCTATCTTACACCACCACCTATGGGCGATGTCCGTAAGGTTATACATGTCTTGATGAATCTTGTGCCTATCGTCCATGATATGACACAAGCGGAAGCACTGCTCCCACTTGCTGAGCCACTGCTCAATAACATCAATAGTCCTAGCACTAGTCGAGCCATGGTATCTAGGAAACTTAAGATCCTTAAGCTTCCATCTTACCTCTCTGACTAGAATGTTGTCTCTAGGGACTTTTGGATTTTGATGCTCATTTGGAGCATCTACCTCCATCCCTAGCAAATCAGGCTCTAGCACATCTTCCTCTTTCTTGGACCCACTGATGTGTACCAAGATATCACAAAGTGTGCTTTCTAGATTGGTAATTCTATTACTCATGGTTTGAATGGGATATGCGGGTTGCTCTTCCATGAATGTATCTCTCCTAGAAGGGGATGATGGTCCTGAGTCCATACTAGGATATGGTGATGGTCAATTCATAATTTTTTGTTTTATATTTTTTTCTGTTTTCAAATAGTATGCTCTATGTATGCCTAAATAGGTAAGTGGTAGTAGAAAAGAAAAAAACCAACAGCCTTTGCTCAATGGAAAATGAAAAAACCAAAAACTTTTAGTAGGTTTTGTATGTTGGGTGTGTGTAGAAGTGCGAGAGACACACGAGAAGCACACACAAAGAGGACAAACACAGCAAGACACACAGAGAAGACGATGGCTGGAATAGCTCTCTCTATTCATGATAAAAGTGAATTGAAGTAAGAGCTGAATAATATCCCTAAGTACAAAGTACCACCACATATGAGAGTATCAAGTATGTGGTAACATGGGGAAAAAAACTCTAGCCAGCACTAAAGTAAAAAGTGCCCATGTATAGGGAAAAGGTTCACATCAAAGCTACTCGAGTAACACATAAGTGTAACAAACCCCCCTGGAGCAAATGATGTGAACACATACAGGGAGTGACAGATCAGCCCCCACAAGGTAATAAGCCTAAAGCTTTGCGAAAAGCTTCAAACTTTTCCCGTGGAAGAGCTTTGGTGAATATGTCTGCCACATTATCTTGTGTAGGCACATATACCAAATCAATATCTCCTGCATGAAGGCGCTCTCTCACATAGTGATAATGCACCTCAATATGTTTGGTCCGTGCATGAAACACTTGGTTTTGTGCAATAGTCAAAGCACTCTGACTATCTGTGAGAATATGCGTAGCAACATCAATCTCCATGCAAAGATCCATCAATAGGTGTCTCAGCCATATACACTCCACAGTCACTGTGAAAACTGCCCTGTACTCAGCTTCACAACTCGATGTCGCCATTGTAGGTTGCTTCTTACTCAACCAAGATATGCATGAGTCTCCAAGGAAAAAGCAATTACCACTAGTGGACATGTGAGTATCATAACAACCAGCCCAATCACTATCTGTAAAAGCATGCAAGCGTGGCTGAACAGCTCTGCCATAAAAGAGACCTAAGTTCAAAGTGCCTCGGAGATATCTAAAAACACGTTTCACTACTTGCCAATGCTTAGTGCCAGGGCTATGCATAAATCGACTCAACTGGGAAACTGCATACTGTATATCCGGCCTTGTGTTGCATGCATATATAAGACATCCCACAACTTGCTGATAAAGAGAAGTCTCAAATGCATCACTGGAATCCTCAACTGAGAACCTGAATCCTGTCTCAACTGGTGTGGAAACTGGCTTACAATCCTCAAAGTCAAAATGTTGAAGTAGTTTTTCAACATACTTTGCTTGATGCATAACAATTCCCCCCTCAACAGATACAAACTGGATGCCAAGATAGTAGCTCAAAAGACCAAGATAAGTGACATCAAAAGTATGCTGCAAATCAGCCATAAGAATGTCAAGTTTTGCATCACATGACCCAGTCAAGAGTATGTCATCGACTGTTATATTCCAGACATGTACATGCCTGGGACTCACCTCCTAGCCTATTTATAGCCCTTGCATAGTCACCATCTAGAGTTCTCTCTAAGGTCCCTCGACTCATCTGGCCATCATGAGTAAATACCTCGTATGAACTCTCTGGCTTTTGGCCTTGGCTATCCCCCGAGCAAGGAACTTCTCGTTCCTCCAAGCATGTACATCTCTAGAATATAACACTCTCTCCCCCTTCTAAAGATCATTGTCCTCAATGATATAGAAGGAGCTATAAACCTGGGAATCAACATCTATGATTCCAAATAATAAAAGTAGACTGTAGTAGGTGTCTAAATTACTAGATGCTCAAAAAGTAGACAACTAGTGTCTGTGCTTTATATCTAGCATTTCCACCAACAAATAGTAGTCCTTGCCTTGGGCATGTTGTAGGAATCCCTCTGAGGCCCAATGAGTCCATATGTGCGCAGCATAAGTACTCGGAATATCCTCGGACTCCTTATGCCTAGACCTTGACCACTAACTTGTGACAGCTTGTCACCTATAGAGACCTCGGCAGCTTGCCCTTGTCTCCCTGAAATACCCACAAACAGCTTTTCATATGGTATAATCATGAAAAAAAAATCACTTACTCCACTAGAGTAATGAAAAAAAAAATTACTATGCTCACTCGAAACAATGTGACTATGTCCCAACTCTTTGTGGAAGAATACTAAAAAGAAATGAAAATCTTTTCCAAATAGTGTTTTATCTCTAAACTCAAGAAATCTACTTGATTTACTCACCATAATGAAATAAAACTAAAGAAAATCTCATCATGATCCGAACTGTGAATCCAAGATCATAATCTATCAACGATCTAGACTATGGACCAAGATATCAATATGTCAATCTATCACCTGTGGATCAAGATATCAATATGTCAATGATCCAAACTATGGACCAAAATATCAATCTCTCACATCCAAACTATGGACTAAGATCTCAATCAGTCACATCCCAAACATGGACTAAGATCTCAATCAATCACATCCAAACTATGGATCCAAATCTCAATCTATCATATATAATAATCCGAACTATGGATCAAAATATCTCTCATACAAAATAAATCCTAATCCACTCTCTGGAACCAAGTCCATCATGCTAAGTGAAGACGTGCTAAGAAAGTCTAGCAACTAGTGGAACTACCACCGCCTTCTCAATAATAACATGCAAGATGTTCCAAGTCGATGAAACTTGCTTTATCCATGATCACCATCTGATCATCGCTATGATAAAAAAGGTGTCTGAAGTAAACTACTGTAATAATCTGGCACTCCCAGATATGATGAGAACCAAAATATAATTCCACTAAATACTCTGAAAAATGGTAAGTAGATGTGTGCACACTCATAGCCCACTAGGCTAAGCATCTAGCTCACCTCATACACATTGTGTATGAACCATGGCCTATTCTCAGGCATATCAAATAAAGTAGTACGTACTCTATGAATTTCTTCTCAATGCAATTGCCTATTCATAGTTCTTATGTGCAAACCTTGCCTTTCCACTTCTAGGCTACTAGCTTGTGGACTTGCCTTGTTTGCGATCACATACAGAGTGACTGTCCCAACTGCCCCTCTGTTGTCTAATAATAAGATGATACCAGAAGATCATATAAATGAACTCCAAATCATATAAAAAATACAATCTTAGAGACTTCTCTCCCATGCCATCTGTCCTACACCTAGGTAGAATACAAAGTTTGATGTCCCATACCACCAACTTTATACTCCTCATAGATGCATGTATGAGATTAAAGTCGAACACTTCTCTCAAAAGTGATAAGAATAACTCGGTGAGTACTCACAACCATAAATAATGTAATGAAATAATAAAGTGTACTCACAACCATAAATAATGTAATGAAATCATGAAGTGTTCCTGAAGTTTTTCCTTCCCTCAATGGAAAGAAAACAGAGTCATTCCTATGACTCTATCACTCATAACTGTCTATAACATCAACTCATTTTGAGTTGAGAATTAAGAAACTATTTAGTAAATCAACTCATAGAGTTGTGAAGGGTGCGGCTTGCATCAAATATCAACTCATGCATCTTGAATCAAATATTGACTCACAATAAATTGAAATTTATAAAACTTGTATGAATCTAATTATATGAAATGAGAACAACTACCAAAGTTCTGTTGTTCCATGTTCTCATGGCACTATATATATTCTTAAAAATTTCGACAGAGTCTCCTCTATCCTACTGAGAATGGTCACCATAAACCAATGCTCAAAAAACAGGTATCTAGGGCATAGCTATCCCATGGTGATCACACCATCTCAAAAAATATCATAAAAAAACTATGAAAAGTCTTTTCCTTTCAACAATGCCTCTTGCATAAACAATTTCCAACAGCAGAAGATTAAATCTTAATTTTAACTAACTTTTACTCATCTTTCCAGCCTTTTGTAGCTTTTCTCAAGCTTTAATTAGGCACAAAAACCACTTGATTTGGATATTTTCTCAGAGTTTTATGACCATTTTACTAGAAGGGTCGAACACTTGACAACCAACTCTGAAAATGTACAGGGTCATCTTCTTTAAGCCCTTAGACTGATCAAACAAACTCCAAATTTCATTTTCTTTATGCCCAAACCTAGGTCAAGTTATCTAGTTTAGTCTCACAAAATTTCAATTCAAAATGAAATCAAATACTTATTCAAAAGTATAATTCTATCTCTGCTACACCTACGCTTGGGTGAGCCTAGAAACACTACTACTGCACTTTTACAATATCTTCTAACTATGAAGATAACATCCAAAATCCTTGAATTTTGGTTATAGCATAGGGTCTATACTGGAGTAGCTTTTCCAAAAAAAAGTTTTGAAATTGGAGTTTCCAATGTGACAATATCATGTGCACATCAGTCACATGTACCACTCTTTGGAAACTCCTCGCCAGAGATTAGTCTGAGAATAATAGATTATTTGACCCATCAAATGATGTCCAATTACTACCACATTTTACTAGCATATAGCTACTACTATCTAATTTTATTGATATAAGTTCATAGTATTTTGACATTTGGATCTTCCACAATGACCAAAGTTCTAAGCCTCTATACCTGCAAAATTTTAAAAATTTACAGAGGCTAACTTTTACTCTTTTCTTTATATCTCCTAAATGGAGAAACATTTCATCTTGAAATTTTATATAAACCATCTCGAGTATGTAGCTAATGCTAGAAACAAAAATCATTCAATTAGAGTAAATGAGCTAAGAGAACCAAACACCTCTAGGTGACATGGCTTTGATCATTTCATAAATTCCAGAGACTGCACTTTGATGTGCAGAGATTATTTGACCTATCAAATGATCTCTAAAAATAATGAAACTTGGTATGCATAAATTTCATCTATCAAAATTTTATTTCCAAGAATAATCATTCCATTTGGATCTACCAATTAAGAGAAATTCCCTTTTCAACAGACCTATGTCACCTGTTTCAGGCCTCTACCTCTAGTAGCAGCACTTTTAGTGCAGAGGTCATTTGACCTATCTAGAAGTCTCCAAATTACTTCAAACTTGACCAGCTTAAAGAAAAGTCTAAGGGCTAATTGCTCTCAAAATTTCAATAAATTTGGGCATTCTCTCAAAGAGTAGCATCCAAATCTCTATGAGGTTGCTACCTCACTAACTATTTGCTCGATCATTTTTTTCAAACTTAAAAATGACGAAAGATGTTAATCCTTATGATTAAAAAAACTAATTCATTATCTTGGATGGATTATTTCATGGAGATATATCCATGCATATAATGATCATCTAGATCAAAATCATCCAAATTGTCTCCTTGAAAAATCAACTCTTTACATAGCATCCACCCTTTTGTAAAATTGAACATCTATGGATGTCATTCTATTAATTGTGCTTCTTGCACACTCATTAATCTCATTACAAATAATCATATACAAGCACTTAATATTTGTATTGATGATCATAACCATAGCAGTCTTGTGCGGACTCGAGATAAGCATCTATATCAAGTACATATACTCGCATGAAAAACAGTTTATGTGCTCATGCGTTACTAGTCGAAAACACATCTTAGTTTTTCTTGATATATACACCTTATCTTTTACTTTCTAAAGACATAATTAGCCTATGCTTGGTACCTCGATCACATTCCTCATGCTCACCCTAACCAGCCATGGTGATACATAAAAGTGATCTTCGATAAACACAAAATGCATCATGCATTTCAATTCTCTAGCAATCATATCTTCTATGTATACATGCATTTAATCATGCATTTTACTTCAATAAAATTATATACTTTTAGCTATGCTGACAAAAGACTTCCTCTCTCACACAACACAACATCACTCTAGATCTCACATGGCATATAACGCCATGTGGCTACAAAATTTCCGGCAGCATTTCGCCAGAAAAATGAAGCCTGAAAAAAAAATAGTCTTTACAATGATAGGCATCAGTTTAGTGGTTGGCAAACCACTCCCTTTACTCTAGAAACCTGCAAATAAGAAACTTTGCCAAAATGTGATGTTTGGCACTACACACCCTCATTGCAATGTCTTTTTTTTTGCCTTCAATAGCTGCAAAAGATTCTAAAACACACAAACAAGATATGTGCATGCTTTTATGAATCAACATAAATTATTATAACTTCATGTGCATAGATAACTTCTTGTAAAAAAAACTAACTTTCATGCACATTCCCATGTTATTTTTATAACGTCGGAAGAAAATACAATGCAAAATTATAAACTTTGATGCGAGAGGTATTCAAACAAATTTATTTGAGAGCAAAAATATGATGCAAAGGTATTAAAATTAATTCATTCCTATCCAAAATGGTTCAAACTATGATTTAAAACTCCTAATTATCATAATCGAACACTCAATTCACTCAAAAAGGGTTTCTCGCCAGTCAACAACCATATAAAAGCTTATGCTTCCAATGGTCCAAATATGGATTATCACCACTCAAAAGAAAGGTCTCAACGTTTAGAATCTATACCAAGTTGAATTTCTTGATTTGGATATCCTATGAGGAAGTTATGGCCAAAACAATGGAGCTAGGTGAGTGGACAGCATGCCTCTTTGAAGAGGTATGCAGAGAATTAATTGCTCTCTATAGGTGGGTTTTAATTATCCAATGATAGCTTGCCACTCATTGGAAAGTTCTTGAAGTCTACTTCCTATATCAAGTGGAATCATCCAATTTCGATATCGTATGAGAGAGTTGGCCATTTAAGTGAAGATAGGTATGCTAATCTTGCTTTTTTTTTTTCTTCCTGCCTTTTATTTAATTTTTTTCTCTTTCTTTACTCTTCTCTCTCGTTCTATTCTTTTCTCTCTCTCTTTAATCTTAATTTTAATCTTCTCACTCAAGATCTCCTTCTTCTTCTCTCTTTCTCTTCTTTCATCTTTTCTCTTTCTCCTTCACATGTTTTCATCTTTTTTTCTCTATCTCTCTTTCCTATTTTTTTTCATTCATCCTTTCTTTCTATCTCTTGCTCTTTCTCTTCTCTCTCTTTCTACTTCCTCTCTATTTCTTTCTCTCTTCTTATGTCTCTTTTCCTACTTCCTTCTCTCTCTATCTAATCTTCTCTTTCTCCTCTTCATTCTTACTTCTCTTTCTTTCTTCCTTCTTTTTCTTTCTTCTCTTTCCTCTCTCTCTTTCTCCATTTATCTTGGCTTATCTCTCTTCCATCATCTCCTTCTCTTTCTCACTCTCTTTATCTTTGTCTCTCTCTATCTGCTTCCTTTCTTAAGCGTGTGCAACAGTCAGATCTATGTCTACGTATAATAACAGAGAAATATTAACCAAGTAATCGAATTGGTGTGATGGTTGGAACACTTTCCTCCAATTCGGAGGTCTTGGGTTTGATACCTCTGTCCTGCACTCATGGTATTGTGTATAAATGAAAGAAATGAAGCAAGGATTGACCTGTGATTTGTGCACGTAACTGTTAACTACCGCCCTCCATGTATCGTCTAGAAACCATCTCTTTTTTTGTTCGTTGTAGTTGGAGGTTGGCCCAGCTATTCGCGATGCATCCTTTTGACCTCCACGCAAACTCAACTCAATGGCTATTCAGGTCTTTTCCCCGATGATGACGATCCCCTCACTTTCTCAAGATCTAAATGCTCTGATACCAAGATACCAAGTGTTGGAAGTGGAGAATGGCATGCCTGAGACTCACCTCCCAGCCTATTTATAGCCCTTGCCTAGTCACCATCTAGAGTTCTCTCTAAGGTCCCTCTACTCATCTGGCCATCATGAGTAGATACCTCGTATGAACTCTCTGGCTTTTGGCCTTGGCTATCCCCCGAGCAAGGAACTTCTCGTTCCTCCAAGCATGTACATCTCTGGAATATAACATCGTCATAAAGAACAAGCACTATAAGATCATCCCCATTTTTACGTACATAGAGTGTGCTTTCAATCGGACTACATGTGAAGCAAAGAGCAATCAAGTGCTTATGTATTTTGTCATACCATGCACGTGGAGCTTGCTTGAGACCATACAAGGCTTTATGCAAGCGAAAAACCATATGCTCTTTCCCTTTCATAGCAAATCCAGGAGGTTGCTTCACATAGACCTCTTCTTGCAAATCACCATTCAAGAAGGCTATTTTTATGTCCAACTGATGCACTTTCCAACCTCGATGGGCAACCAATGCAACCACGGTACGAATGGTAGTCATGCGTGAAGTAGGTGCAAAAGTTTCCTCATAGTCAATGCCATACAGTTGCGCATATCGTTTGGCAACCAATCTAGCTTTGTAGCGATCAATGCTACCATCAGAATTTCTCTTAATCTTATAAACCCACTTTGTACCAATGCCATTCTTTCCTTTTGGCAATTCTCATAACCCCCAAGTACCATTTCTATGTATGGAATCCATTTCTTATTGCATAGCACTCATCCATTGTGGATCATCACATGCATCTTCAAAAGAAAGTGGCTCTTCATTACATGTTGTAGTAATAAGAGAATAATCCACAAAACTATTTGATGCATGGTGAGAGCTTGATCTTGTTCTACCAAGGAAAGGTGCACTTAATTTGTTGTCCTGCAAAGTTTGTTTCAACCACTTTGGCATAGATTCTGCACTCTTGATAGACATGCGTTCATTATGTAAAACATCTTCAACATGTACATCATGTGTGGGCTGAATTTCATGCTCATTTTCAGCCATATTTTGATGCAAATGTTCAACCATATGTGGCTAGAAATTTCCAACAATTTTGATATTTTTTGGCTGAAATTTTTGAGCCATGTTTGGCTGGAAATTCTCTGCATTTTGAGCCCTATTTGGCTGGAATTTTTCAGCCCTTTGAGCTTCAATTGGCTGGTCTACATGGCCATAGTCAAGCGCACCATTTTGGAACAAAGGCATGAGTGTATCGAACACATCTTGTGAGCTAACTATTGGCAGTTTTTTGCATTAAAGTAGAGGGAAAATTGAATTTTCAGCAAATACCACATCTCGACTCACAATAATTGTGTTCATCAATGGATGGTACAACCGATGTCCCTTACTTTCAGCACTATAACCAACAAATATACATTTCTTTGCCTTGTCATCAAGTTTGTGACGTTGTTGTAATGGCACAAGAGCATATGCCAAACAACCAAACACACACATATGACTAACCATAGGCTTATCACCATTCCAATCCTCATAAGGAGTGATGACTCTCAATGCTTTTGTAGGGCAGCGATTCAACACATAATTTGCACACATGACCGCTTCCATCCAAAACTTATCACGAAGATGCTTTCCTTTAACCATACATCGTGCCATTTCAAGTAGAGTTCTATTTTTATGCTCGGCAACACCATTTTGTTGAGGTGTATATGGCACCGTACATTGGTGTGAAATACCTCTTTCACGAAGAAAAGCATTAAACTCATGTGACATGTATTCACCACCACGATCCGTGTGTAGAGTCAAAAGCTTTTGTGAAGAAAAATTTTCAGCCATAGCTAGAAATGCTTTGAAGCAAGAAAATACCTCATTCTTTGCTTTCATAGGATACACCCATGTATGGTGAGTAGCATCATCAATGAAGTTAACAATATATACATGCTTTCCAAAAGATGGAGTCTTGACGGGACCACATACATCACTATGAACAAGCTGCAATTTTCTTGTAGTGTGTGTATAACTATCTTTTGGAAAAGAAGCACGATGCATTTTTCCAAGAATGCAACCTTCACATGCATGCTTTTCAATGGACTCAAGTGTAGGCAAGCCAATAACCATGCCCTTCTTTTGCAAGTAGAGCAAACTATTGAAGTTCAAGTGACCAAAACAAGCATGCCAAAGCTCCATTTCAACCATGGAAAAAGTATGAGCAACTAAGGCATTCGAGGCAGCCCTCTTGTATGTATCCATGCGATACAAACCATTACATAATGTACCAGACATCACGATAACATCACCATTGCTGAAATCATGAACCATACACTTATCATCAACAAAGTGTACATGAAGTCCAGCTTTGGCAATCAACGGAACTGAAATTAAGTTCTTCTTGATACCGGGCACATACAATGCATTTTTTCAAGAGAATCACACCTCCATTTGCAGCCGTAAGCTCAATTTCTCCTACTCCAATGATATGATAAGAGGCATTGTTTGCACACACCACATGTCCTCCTTTAGGTGCATCTTTCAAAGAGGCAAAAAATCTTTTGCATGATGTTATGTGCTTTGAAGCACCATTATCAAAGAACCAATCCGAATCAGCCTCACTCACAACCATACATTTAGAATGTAAAGAAGCATCATAATGACATGCAACAACACATGCCCAAAAATCTTGAGCCATGTTAGCTTCACCATTCTTTGCATTTGCTGAATTTTCAGCAATAGACATGTCAGATTCCTTCTTCTTTTCATTGCGTTTAGCAAGCTTTCTACACTCTCAATAGTATGACCAACCTTTCGGCAATATTTGCATCTCTTCTTCTTTTTCAAATCACCATCATTAGAGGAATGAGTGGAAGAGGAAGCTTGAGGCTTTGGTTTTGATGAACCCAAAGCTGAACCATACTTGCTTTTCCCCTTTTGTGAGATAGCAAGTGCTTGCGTTCCCTCAATCAAACCACTCCTATTCACTCTAGATTGCTCTTCTTGCAAAAGAAGAGATACAACCTCATCAAATGCATACATATTAGGATTTCCTTTTGCAACCAAATGGAGTGTAGTAGCAAAGCTTTGAAAAGATTTCGGTAATCCTTTCAACAATGTAGAAATGAGTGATGCATCCGGAATGATCTCATCTATGTTTGCCACTTGCTCTTTCAAGTCCTTGATGTGTGTCACATACACATCCACTGACTCATTTTCAGCCATACATACATCCTCAAGTTGCTTCCTCAAGTATGCAAGACGTGCTTCATTACGCACGGCATACAAAGAAGCAAGAGTGTCCCATGCCTGTCTCGATGTAGAACATGACCGAATGTGTGGAACTATATGACGCTTCACAAAAAGCGCAATCAAAGCATGAGCTTGAGCATCTTTTCCATCCCATCTAAGCTGCTCTTGTGTAGGTGGAGAAGGAGAAACCACTGTACTCAAAGAAGAAGCTCCATCTGTGACAGTAGACTGTGAAGTAGAAGCACCTGCTGGTCTTCGATCTACATCTGCCACTATGTTCCAAAGTTGTTTAGCAATAAGAACATGCTTCATCATGTAAGACCACATTGGATAGTTGGTCCCATCAAGCTTATCTTCAACTTGAAGCATGCCAAACAAGTCATTGCTGCCCGCCATTTCACAAAGGAATAAGAATGTGACAAAAACTTTACTTCGACGAAAGCTGAAATAAGTGCTGAAATTTCAGCTCACAAATCGTCACTCTGATGGCGATTCTGACTGCACGAATGTCTTCAAAATGGGGGTAAAACCCGGGCAATACGCTTCGTGAAAATCTGCTGAAATTCACAGTTCTATGCTCCGAAGTCGATTTGTACTGTTAGAAGTGCACGTGTCCCGCGACATGAAAAACCGAAACTTGAGAAGAAGCTGAACTTGCTCTGATACCACTTTTGGGTGTGTGTAGTGTAGAGAATGAGTTCTCCTATGCGCAACGGAAGTGTGTAGTGAGCCCTTGTATGTCCAGCACTTGGACAAACATCTGCACCTTAGATAGCTTGCTGCTCTCAATACAAAACTCAAATGGACTTGAGACTTTAGTCAATCAAAGTAGACAAAGAGAGATTTCTAACAAGCTATAAATGACTTAATTTGGACAAGTTTTGATTAGGAAACACAATTGTCAAAGATGAACTACCTGTCCACACAGGTATGCTGAAGAACTGAGCTTCACTCTCAGACTGATAGCTCTCTGAATATATATCCTTTGAGAAAGATATTTAGTACAGAGAAAGAAGACACAAATAGATTTCCAACAAGCTAAAAATCAAGTAATTTGGATGAGTTTTGATCAAGAAACTCAACTCACCAAGATAGACCACCTGCACACATAAGTACACTATAAAACTAGACTTTACTATCTGATAGATATCTCATAGAATATAAATGATCTCAATGAGATATTTGAGACAGTGAAAGTAGATGCCAAGATCTTTCCAACAAGACAAAACTCACGCAATTTGGATATGTTTTGGTCAGAAAACTTAACCGACCAAAATAGACTACCTATCTACACAAGTATACTGAAAAATTGGACTTCACTATTTCACTGATATCTCACAGAGTACATAAGCTTTTAAAGAGATATTTGATATGCAGAAAGTACACGAGATAAGCTTTCCAATGAGTGCTTAAACGCATAAAATGGTTACATATGCACTGAGATATGAGCTTTGCAACAGAGCTATGTACAAACTGACGTGCGGCTGGAAAGAGTCTAAGGGAAAGCCAAAATGACAAAATAGCTAGATCCGACTACTGAGAGCTCTTGCCTCTTTCTCTCCTTGTTTTGAATGTGCTCCCACTTCACTTTTATAACCAATGAGCATGTGAAGAAGTTTGTGCCTTCTTCTTAACTCACCACTGTCTCCACTACATGCTACTAACTACAAGGCAAGATATTGTATCTCTTACTCATCATGAATTTTGACTAGACTTTTTCTTTTATTATTTTTTCCTTTTTTTTCTCCACTTTTTCTTTATCTTTATATTTGGTAAATTTATCCAAGCATGGCTCATATGAAAATGAGCTTGTACATTTATCTTCAACACTCCCCCTCAAGCTCATTTGGGAGTTATCTTCGTCCATGTCCTTCAAATTTATCACGTCCTTGAAACCTTTGAGTTTAGAAGCATCCAAGAACTTTGTAAACATATCTGCAACCTGCTCTTTGGTTCTGATGAACTTTACCTCCACATCTTTGCTTAACACCTTCTCCCTTACATAGTGGTAGTGGACCTCTATGTGCTTGCTCCTTGCATGAAACATAGGATTGCTTGTCAAGTAGATACTTGACATGTTATCACCATATATAGGGATGGTTCCAACTTGCACTCCAAGATCAGCCAAAAGCTTTTTAATCCACATTGCTTTACATGTGGCAAATGCTAGTCCTCTATATTCAGCCTCCATGGATGAAAGTGCAACAGTTGGTTGTTTCTTTGAGCTCCACGTGATAGGTTTGCTTCCTATCATGAACACATAACCTGAGGTTGATCTTCTATCTTCCTTTGAGCCTGCCCAATCAGCATCACTAAAGCTTTTGACCTGCAGTTCTTCATCAAACTTGTAAAACAAAGCATGATTAACTGTATGCTTTATGTATCTCAACACTCTCTTGGCTGAATTTAAGTGTTCACTTGTCGGGGCTTGCATAAACTGAGAAAGTACACCGACAACATAAGATAAATCAGGTCTTGTAATGTTTGCATAGATCAATGATCCTACAATGCTTCTGTATGTCATAACATCTTCCAATGGTTCTCCATCATTTGAACAAAGCTTTGTATTTGTGTCCATGGGTTGAGTGAGTGGTTTGCATTCACTCATTCCAAATCTGAAAAGAACATCCAACAAGTACTTCCTTTGCATCAAGTAGATGCCACTCTTTCCATTAACAACTTCAATTCCTAAAAAATATTTCAGCTCTCCAAGATCTGAAATTTTAAACTCTTTACCAAGCTTCCTTTTGATATCTTTAATCCCTATAACATCATTTCTATTATGATGAGGTCATCGACATTTCCTATTATGATGAGGTCATCGACATATATGCAAATATATACCTCTCTATTTTCTTCCTTCTTCATGTACAATGAAGGATCTGCACTACTTGGGTTGTATCCACACTTAGTTAGATACTCTACCAATCTTTGATTCCATGCTCTTGGTGCTTGCTTCAAGCCATAAAGTGCCTTCTTCAACCTGCAAACAAAATCTGGATGGTTTTCATCTTCAAATCCAACCGGTTGACTCATGTATACCTCTTCTTGTAGTTCTCCATTGAGAAAGGCATTTTTGATGTCGAGTTGATATAATGGCCATCTCCTTGAAGCACCAATTGCTATTAAGGTTCGGATAGTTCCCATCTTTGCAACAGGGCTGAAAACTTCATCATAATCTATACCTTGTGTTTGTTTAAATCCTTTGGCAACTAATCTAGCTTTATATCTAGCTAGAGAACCATCAGCATTCCTCTTTACTTTAAACACCCATTTGTTTGGAACAATCTTCATACCTTCTTTCTTTGGCACTAGCTCCCATGTGTGATTATCTTTGAGAGCTTTTATCTCCTCTTTCATAGCTTGCTTCCATTCCTTTTGTGTGCAAGCTTCTTCATATGTCTCAGGCTCTTTGTCTTTGATAACCTGCATCATGTATGCAAAATGTGTCGCCATAAAACTATCATAACTCAACCTTTGAGTTGGATACCTTGTCCTTGAAGATCTTCTTTCATTGCCTTTAGAAAGTTGCTTCTTTAACCTATTCAAATTTACCATCGGAGTGATCACCTCTTCATATTCTTCTTCACTTGCATCTTCCTCACTGTTTGGAGTAGCACTTGCCTCTTTGGCTCTACTATGAGCTGAATTTGGAGACAAAGAATGACTCCCCCTCCATGTTGAACATTCTTCATTTGATGTAGATGCCTCTGGACCTGAAGCCTTTGTGCTTGATTGTTGAACTTCTCTTTGATTTGTTCCTGCATAATCATCACAATCTTCTTCAAGAATCTTTTCCTTTCCTTTATCTTCATACCATGGTCTTAGTTCATCAAAGACCACATCTCGCAAGACTCTTAATTCCTTTTTTCTAGGGTTGTAACACTTGTATCCTTTTTGCTCCGTTGAGTAGCCGATGAAAATGCATTTTTCTGACCTTGGTTCCATCTTTGTTCTAACTTCTTGTGGAATGTGAACAAAGCAAACACATCCAAACACTTTGAGGTGTGTAAGATCAGGTTTCTTACCGGAATATACCTCTTCTGGAGTCAAGTGATGTATTCCTGATGTTGTGCACCTATTCATCAAGTAAATGGCGGTTATGGTAGCTTCAGCCCAATAGTACAATCATGGTACCTTCATCTCGTTGAGCATGCATCTTGCAATTTCAGCAATTTGCCTATTTTTCCTCTCAGCTACTCCATTTTGTTGTGGTGTGTACCTACAAGTGAATTGCCTTTTGATTCCATTCTCTTGTAGAAAATCTGAAAATTCTTTGGAGAAGTATTCTCCTCCACCATCGGACCTTAAGGTTTTGATAGACCTTCCTGTTTCCTTTTCAACTTCAACTTTGAATCTTTTGAATATAGAAAACACCTCTGATTTTTGCTTCATACAAAACAGCCATACCTTTCTTGAGTGATCATCAATGAAGGTGACAAAAAACCTATTACCAGCCATTGATGCCTCTTGAGTTGGTCCCCATACATCCGTATGTATCAAGTCCAAGACATTTGGAGCCACATAATTGCTCCTCTTGAATGGCTGCCTCATTTGCTTTCCTAGTTGACAAGCTTCACATAACTCATGTAGTCCAATGCTATTAAATTTTGGAAGACCTCTTACCACTTCATGTTTGCTCATGTCCTTCAGCTTTGGAATATTGATGTGTCCTATTCTTTTGTGCCATAAGTCCAGCTCTAAAATCTTCTTGTTCCCACATTGAATGTACATGACCTTTCCATGTGGATGTTGGACATCCAAAGTGAACATCCTTCGTTCTCTTCTACCTCGAGCAATGACCTTGAAGCCTTCCTTTGGATTCTTTATGAAGCACCCATTCTCATTGAATATGACATGATAACCCTTCTCTACCATTTGTCCTACTGAAATCAAGTTCTTTGAAATTGTAGGAACATGAAGAACATTAGATAGTACCTTTGCTCTACTTGTATCTCCAAGCCTTATATCTCCAATGTGTTCAATCATGTGTTGAGTATCATCACCTGTTTCAACACATCCTTTGCCACTTGGTACCTGTAGATTAGTGAAAAAACTTCCTTGGCATGACATATGGTTACTACAACCTGAATCAATGTACCATTTTTTGTCATCTTCACAAGAGCTTCTATACTCATGTCTCATTGCAAGTAGTGTGTCCTTGCTTCCTTCACTTGAGGTGCTTGCATAGTTGCTTTGGTTCCTTTGATTGCCTCCATTTGGTCTTCCATTCTTCAGCCAACAATCACTAGCATAGTGTCCTACTTTACCACAATGATAGCATGTTATACCTTTATGAGAATTGTAGGAGCTTCGGCCTCTTCCTCTACTTCTACCTCGACCTCTTCCTTGTGCGTTGGCATTTGATGCATCCTTGTTGTCTTCCGAATTGTTTTGATTGTAGTTGGAGTGGTTGTGACCTCTTCCTTTTCCTCTTGAGCCTCCTCTTGAGTTTCTTCCTTTACCTCGACCTGCATATAACATTTGGTTGTGGCTGTCCTTTCCTTTGGGACCACCGAAGCTAAGCTCTTCTGTGACAAGATGAGGGATTAGTTGTTCAAAACCTGGATATGCATCTTTCAAGTTAATGGAAGTTATAAAAGGCTTCCATCTTTCATCTTCTCTCAAGCCATTGAGAGTATAACACACAAGATCTTCGTCTTCAACCGTTGTGCCAATAGAAGCTAAAGCATCGCTTAGCTCCTTAATCTTCAAAGTATATTCAGCTATGGATTGACTCGAACTTTTCTTGATTGTGTTCAACTCATTCTTGAGTTGAAGTTTCCTAGCTTTGGTATTTGTTGAATACATCCTTTCAAGAGCTTCCCAAGCATCCTTAGCTTTCTCTAGATGTTGAATATGACCTACCATGGCATTGGTAATGACTTGCGAAATGAGGAACATGACTCTCCTATTCCTCTCTTCCCATTCTTTTGCTTGCCTCCTTTGGACTTCGGTGGCCATAGCTTGATTGATTTGAGGTTGAGCATCATCGCCGCTCACAATACCCCATAAGCCTTTGCCCATTAGGTAGTTGGTCATTCTAAACCTCCACACTGGATAGTTATCCTTATCCAACTTCTCTACTTGTTGACCCAAGTCAGCCATTGAAGAGTATGAAAGACTTTGAGAGTTACCTCGAATAGTTATAGTCCTTTTGCTCTTGCGTTTGTGAAGCTCCTCCTTGTTTTATCGCTCCTCTTTTGCTTTTCTTTATCTCCAGCTCTGTTGATGAAGCTTCAACACCAAGTTTGCTCTGATACCAACTGTGGAGAATGAGTTCTCCTATGCGCAACGGAAGTGTGTAGTGAGCCCTTGTATGTCCAGCACTTGGACAAACATCTGCACCTTAGATAGCTTGCTGCTCTCAATAAAAAACTCAAATGGACTTGAGACTTTAGTCAATCAAAGAAGACAAAGAGAGCTTTCTAATAAGCTATAAATGACTTAATTTGGATAAGTTTTGATTAGAAAACACAACTGTCAAAGATGAATCACCTGTCCACACAGGTATGCTGAAGAACTGAGCTTCACTCTCAGACTGATAGCTCTCTGAATATATATCCTTTGAGAAAGATATTTAGTACAGAGAAAGAAGACACAAATAGATTTCCAACAAGCTAAAAATCCAGTAATTTGGATGAGTTTTGATCAAGAAACTCAACTCACCAAGATAGACCACCTGCACACATAAGTACACTATAAAACTAAACTTTACTATCTGACAGATATCTCACAGAATATAAATGATATCAATGAGATATTTGAGACAGTGAAAGTAGATGCCAAGATCTTTCCAACAAGACAAAAATCACGCAATTTGGATATGTTTTGGTTAGGAAAGTTAACCGACCAAAATAGACTACCTATCTACACAGGTATACTAAAAAACTGGACTTCACTATTTCACAGATATCTCATAGACTACATAAGCTTTCAAAGAGATATTTGATATGCAGAAAGTACACAAAATAAGCTTTCCAATGAGTGCTTAAACGCACAAAATGGTTACATATGCACTGAGATATGAGCTTTGCAACAGAGCTATGTACAAACTGACGTGCGGCTGGAAAGAGTCTAAGGGAAAGCCAAAATGACAAAATAGCTAGATCCGACTACTGAGAGCTCTTGCCTCTTTCTCTCCTTGTTTTGAATGTGCTCCCACTTCACTTTTATAACCAATGAGCATGTGAAGAAGTTTGTGCCTTCTTCTTAACTCACCACTTTCTCCACTACATGCTACTAACTACAAGGCAAGATATTGTATCTCTTACTCATCATGAATTTTGACTAGACTTTTTCTTTTATTATTTTTTCCTTTTTTTCCTCCACTTTTTCTTTATCTTTATATTTGGTAAATTTATCCAAGCATGGCTCATATGAAAATGAGCTTGTACATTTATCTTCAACATGTAGAAGTGCGAGAGACACACGAGAAGCACACACAAAGAGGACAAACGCAACAAGACACACAGAGAAGACAATGGCTAGAATAGTTCTCTCTATTGATGATAAAAGTGAACTGAAGTAAGAGCTGAATAATATCCCTAAGTACAAAGTACCACCACATATGTTGTACCACCACATATGTTGTACCACCACATATGAGAGTATCAAGTTTGTGGTAACATGGGGAAAAAATCTCTAGCCAGCACTAGAGTAAAAAGTGCCCATGTATAGGGAAAAGGTTCACATCAAAGCTACTCGAGGAACACATAAGTGTAACATCGTATTCTTGAATGCATATGCATAATAATTTTCTAGATATTTTAGCAGCATAATGGCAAAATTTTGAAAATTGGGAAAAATATACCAAATGATTGACAAACAATTTCCACAATGATAGTGTCAACAGGACAACCTAATTACAAATAGACCAAAGGGGATTACAAACCCTAACGAATTTCTCTTTCTATCCTTGCTAACCTGCAAGAAAATACTTACTTGTCTTGACAAAGAAGAATACATGCACCATACAATACGAGTCCACGTCCTAACTATGTGTATACTCTAGGTACTATGCAAAATCGCATGTTCTATATGCAATATGATGCAAAAAGAAAGCAAAAATTCATATTAATTGACAAAGAAACTTATTTGGAGGTTCAACAGATAATTTGTAGGTTTGTATAGGTGCTAGAGATGGTCCACACGCCTTCCAAATAGCTTCCCAAAACTCTCTTGAGAGTTTGTGCTTCAAAATGATGGCCGAAAGATGGTTGATGACGAAGAAGGGTCAAACTTGAGGCTCTGAAAATAACTAAGACTAAAGCTAAAGTATGGCTTGCAACCACTCTCTGGAAAGAACTTTGAGAAAGCTATCTTCAACAAGAAAAATCTCCAAATTTGGATATCGGATGCTCAAGATATGGGCAAAAGAGTTGATGAGAATGTTGAAAATTAGCTCAATTATGAACCTTGCACTATGGCTATGGCCTTCAAAGCACCCTAAAAAATCAGTGCTTCCCTCTCCTCACCACAGATATGCGCATAAATCCAACAACAACTCATAGACTTTTCCAACACGAGAGGATGGATAAGTGAAGCCTCCTCTCTCTCCCTCCTTCTATGGGCAACATTCTCAGTGCGTGTGAGCAGGCGAGCAGAAATGTCGGGCAGAAGACACTCGTGAGCATGTACATGCGTGGAAGCAAATAGACACACGAAAAACCATACGAGCGGGGGTTCCTATGGGCTCCCCACCATCCCTTTTATCTTCTGCTCTACCCTTAAAAAGCAACCCCAAAAAGCTCTCGATGGCAATAGAGGAAAAACCGACAAAGATGATGCAGAAAAAAAATGCAATGATGGAACCACATAAAACTCATGCCAAAAGCCAAAATCTATCTATCTCTGATACCAAGTGTGAGCAAAGAAACTTAAATGACGTGTGTGTGACTCTCCTCCCATCCATATATACCCTCTTGTATTCTAAAAATAGCAATGTTACAGAATAGTCTAGTGCCAACATGTGTACATCATGCAACACTTACTCCCATTACTACTGAATAGCTTAGGGTATCCTTTGAGCTTGGGACCTTGGGTAGCTGCCCTTGTCCCTCACACACATGGACTGATCCCTATGGATCAACGTCATGATCTTTGTGGATCAATGTCGGACACACCATGTAGGCAATCCAAATGAGGTTCAAATAGTTGTTAATTTCAACCAAATATGGCTAAAAATTTATAGCCAAACATGACTAAACATTCCCAAAATTTGCAAAGAAATTGGCTAAAAGATTCCAGCCAATGATGGCTAAAAATGCCCGATCAAATATGGTTGAAAACTTGCAAAATTTACAACCACACATGGCTGAAATTTAGCATGATATTCAACTCACTTCGGGTGTACATTTCGATGATACATTATAGTGTGAGCTCCGAATGGGAGAGATACTAGAAGATAAACACATCTTTTTGCTCCAAGGATCTCTCCAAAATTACTTGCCAAAAGAACTCAAGACTTTTTTCTCTTTCTCACAAGCTCTGATACCAAATTCAAGGTCCCAATTAATTACTCGCCACTCTCCTTCCAACCTTAAATAGCCCTTGCTCTCACACACATCTAGAATCCTCTATAAGGTCCAAACACTCCTTATATGGGAATTCGTGCTAGAGCCTTGGCCCCCACGAGCTTTGTTCCTTGAACTATTTAGGGTCTTCAACCGATGCAGGTAGTCCAATGATAGGCCATCTAGGCTTAAATAAAATATAACAACTAGAATGTATTTAATCTTCTCAGATGGATCGATTAATGGTGTATTAGTACACCCTCATACTACTCGTCTACACAAATTCATGAGATGTGAAGATCGATTCATGTTGCTTAGAGACTAGGGGACTTAAACATCTTAGCCATTTATTTATGGTTCTTCCTTTGTCCCCATTTCATTAACCTCTTAGGTTGCATAAGATCCCAAAGATTGATATTTTGATGAAGTGGCGTTTGTCCATTCCTTTTAATTTATCTTTAGATATATTCCTTCTCCTCCATTTTAAGTTTTCTATGAAGAACTCAATAAAGGCTAGTTTCCTCTCCATCACTCTTTATATATATTTCCTCTCCTCCATTTTAAGTTTTCTATCGAAGAATTCAATAAAGGCTGGTTTCCTCTCTCCCTTATCCTCTTTTGTGGTACTTCTAGATCCAATTTATAGAATACATATATTGGATTATGTATGATAAATTATTTAATTGAAAAGTAGACCCCTCTAAATTGAATACCAGATCACCACTCTTGGAAATCCTTAGATAAGAATAAATATCAACTTGTAAATTTATTACCACTTATCACTCTCTTCTGCAATGGCCATGGGATGCAATGAACTACTCTTGTTCCCTAGCCATCCAGCTCATTCTCCTCTTGTGCACTTGAACACTTGATGAAGCTCTAGAGTTCAAATAGTGCATATTGCTCCACACTCAACCTCTATGTGAGTGAGATAAGGAGAGCTCCATGTGAGTATGGGCTTAGCAAAAAAAATTATGTGAATTAAAAAACATGTGGTTGTACCATTTCCTCCCGCATACTTTCTTATTTCACTTCTCCTTAACTTTAGAAAAAGGACAAAAGGAGCTTCCCTTTGGTATCTAGATCTCCTCTCTCCTACTCATTGGGGCTTCGACTCTTCGAGTCTCGAGGCTTACATAATTTTGGCATCCCCTTCGCTTGACTTTGAGGTAGTCATCCATCTCCCTTTGACCCAATTTTGCAAAGGAATATATGAGTTTAACCCGAGTCAAGCTACTTAACTCAAGATGAGCTAGACTTTGTACTATTTATGCCACCTTGGCTCAACGAAATTCAAGAAAAGACAAAGGGCTTTATAACCGACGTTAAATGACATTTTTGGCTGGCTTTTTCATACGAGATATCTCGCCTTTCTTGTCACACAATAAAGTGGGTCTCTTTCCATTACTCGGGCAATGAATAGAATACCGCTGCCCGAGAAGACCTTGATGAAAGCCACGTGAGAGATGGTCTTCTAAACAGGCTACTCTACTCGAATCTACACCCACATTCGTAAACATGGGATCAATGTCCATGCCCACCTCATTGCAAGCGTACACTTTTCTCATGGCTTGCGCAGCCAATCACAAAGTTTCCATTGACTCTTCATAGGGGGTCCTCTTGTTGTATGTGGAGTCATATTTGGATGGGCCATGGGATGTGATACAAAGAAATAGGCTCCCATGCATCGTCTTGTCTCTATAGTCCTATGAGATGGGTCACATGGAGAGGAGATGGCCAAATGATGTTCATACAAGCAAATAGGTCCTCCTTGGACCATTATAGCCAATGGACGTTAGTAATAACAGGGACGGTGGATGCACACCTATGTCCTAGTTTATCTTAACCTTTAAATAGTGGAATGGTCATATGCTTCACATTCCAAAAGTAGAGACTATTTTTTTTTTAAATGGAGGTTCAACCAAAACCTACTCTCTCTCGTTTTAACTTTGAAATTATAGATGTATAAGGTGAAAGTTTGAGCATAGTATTTGTGGGACCTCTTTTATCCCACATGAATAGGGGTTACACTAGTTTCAACTGATTACATTGGCCTTAGGCCAACAAGCTATCCTGTCATAGGGAGGGGTTGAACCTTCGCCCTCGCCTCAAGAGACAAAAAGCCCAACCACCTAGCCTAATGTGCGGGGACATTAGAGTCTATCTTGTTTTCTTTACATGGCATTGCCTTTAATGATGATATTGTACCTCTTTGCAATGAGATGGAAATCTGTGGCCTAGGATGCACTATGTTCTCATGCTTGAATCACCTTGATTGACTTGCTTAATCTCGAGCCAAAATCTGGATGCAACGTAATCCTCAATTTTTTTTGTTTGAAGTTTGGATGAAGCCTAATCTCCTCAAGCTTGAATGTATATGAAAGGATAACTGTACAAGTGAAGGACATAATACCCATGAGACCTCTCGTATCCCATAAAGGAAGAGTTAGACTGCCAAAACATAACAAGGAAGGAACTACACGAATGCATCTAATTTCAATGATCCAAAAGCATTACATGGATAGATTGACCACACTGGCCCATATATGCATACCAACCCACAAGAGTTGAACACACAACCTCTACCTTAAGAGATAAGTTGCTAACCAACTCATCTATGGATTTTAGACAAGTATTGATTATAAGGTACATACATGTGCCCCTACATATAATAGATAAACAATAAAACAACACTCCAATTTTCAAACTCTCAACTTCAAGCTCAAGGTCCATGTCCAAAGTCTTTATCAATCACTTGTTGTTGTGCTGGATAAAGAGTGGAAAAGAGAACAAATCTTCCCATCTTCTTCCCACTCTGTGTTAGAACTTCCATCACCATCATGTAGACTAGGTTTGCTACCTTTGATGCAAGCCTGCATGCATACGATGTGTTGTATGACCTCTACAGTCTTCGTTCTTCATCCTCTCTTAATCGTGTGCTGCTTCTGAATGAAATAGGGGCACTCAATGTTTGCTAATGGCTTCCGCGGAGGGCTAACTGCCTTCCTCTTCACTCTTCCCATGCGTATTCCAAATTCCAATCCGCCATGTCCGTCTCTCGTGGAGCTCCATTTATTTTGTTTTTTATTATTTGGCTTTGAAGCTCCCGAGTCCCAACACCCAGACTCAATACAGTCCCCTTCCCACGGTCCCCTGCCATCGCCTTCCTGAGCTTAGCTCTGTCTCTCTTTCTCTCTCTTTCCCCCTTCGAGCTGGAGCTGAGGTGGCTTTTTCGTTCTGTTTTTCTCGCCTTCCCACTCTGAGAATTCATTCGTCTCTCTCTCTCTCGTATCATGTGTCTCTTCCTCGTTTCTGCCCCATCACCGTGCCCTTCGTCCTTCATTGTCACGGACCCTGCTTTGAGTGCCTTCACAAGTTCTGTACCTTGTTTCTCCTCAACGATTGTAAGTGCTCTTCAGGCTGATTCTTACAGCTAGCAAGCCATCTGCTAGTTCGGAAGAGAAAGTGGCTTTTTAAACTTCAGGTACGCACAGTGATTAATTAACATCAGATGGTGTATGTGTGTGTTTCATTGGTGCAAACCGTCCATGATCCGACTTTCAACCAGTCCCTTGACCATACCCGTCTCGTTTCGTACAGAAATCCACCCCTTCATGCCCCGTTTCATACAGACGAAGAGAAAATATGATGGTGTGCATGTTCCAAACTTCTTTGTTGTTGGTAGTGCCAAAGTGAGATTGTGTCTGAAAACCCAAGGAATCTGCATTTCGCTGCCTCGTCGATGGCTCCTCTGTTCCTTTCCTGATGAGTCGTCTTTTCAGGTATGTACAAGAACCAGCTGCAAGAGCTGGCGCAGAGGAGCTGTTTCAACCTTCCTGCTTACTCTTGCATCAGGGAAGGACCTGATCATGCTCCAAGGTTCAAAGCAAATGTTAATTTTAACGGAGAAATATTCGAGAGCCCCCAGTTTTGCACCACTCTACGGCAAGCCGAGCATGCGGCGGCCGAAGTTGCATTGAATACGCTGTCAAAAAGAGGCCCTTCACAGTCCCTTGCTGCGAAAATTTTGGTGGGTTACATATATCCTTGGCAGATTTTGAATTCTTAGATATACGATCTGGCCACTAGCTGACAAATCTTAGCATGCCTCCATATCGCAATAGCTTATCAGTTGGCATAGTCTTTCCCTGTTTTCTGTTTGGATGGATCTTATCTTATCAGCTGCATGGTCTCCCCTGGTTTCTTTTCATTTAGACAGCTTCTGGTGCTGGATGGATCCTCTGTCTCTTCAACATATTTAGTCTGTCTTTGTTGCATAGGATGAGACAAGTGTGTGCAAGAATTTGCTCCAAGAAACGGCGCAAAGGCTGGGTGTGGCTCTCCCTGTGTATACTATCATTAAACCAGAGCCAGGGCATCTTCCTGTGTTCAAATGTCTTGTGGAAGTAGCTGGGAGGGTCTTTGCCGGAGAGCCAGCCAAGACCAAGAAGCAAGCCGAGAAAAATGCTGCCATGGTAGCATGGTCGGCGATGAAGCAATGTGAGTTTTCTTCTCCAACTCATTTCGTGCTTTCCTCAGCTAATCATTTCGGGGGCCTAGAATGTGTACGCTGCATGACTTAGGGTATATACAAGGCAGGCCATCCTATTTTTGAAAGCTGAACTCTGAACATTTTTTTCCCTGTCAATGCTTGAGCTGTTTAACAATTCTTCAAAGCATAACAATCTTGTGGAGATTCTGGTGATTTGTCTCTCAGATTCTGATTTATGTTTGTGACCTGACATGGGCAGGGACACAGTCCCCTGCTGCAGCAACTGCGGAGAATGGGTCCTGTATTGATTCTGATGGAAACTCAAATGCACTCGTGCTGCACAAAATGGACAATAGTTCTTCTCAAACACAACTTCCCCATCGCAGACATGGTGGTCGATCTAAGATGAGGGTTGTAAATGTCAGAGGCAAGAATCGTTTTGGCAGAGAAAGTAGTCCGTCTAGTGGTCATTTCCAGTACGGGTCCTCTTCCTCACCTTCTTCACCATCTGGAGAGCTGGGGCTTGAGGAGCGAAGGTTTTTGTTTGGTGCTCAAGTTACTACAGGCTGTAGCATGGAAAATCCTAGAAGCATGGGAAGTTATCAGAGGAGCACATCCTTGTTTGATGGCGAGTCAGCTGCAGTCGTGCAGCAGGATGTACTGATGAAGAGCCGCGTTGGTGGTAGTGGTGGAGGCAGCATAGCCCATGCTTTACCTTTACCATGGCATCCTAAGACTCAATTACAGCAGCAGAAGAGGCCAAGCCGTCTTTCATTTCAATCACGGAGTGACAGATTTGAGTTAAGAAGGCCACTCATGGAGGAGTTTGAGCTTCTTCATAAAGATGTAGACAATGATTGGTTAAATGCAGGGTTTGGAGCAGAAAGTCTGACATCGTTTTCCCATGCACAGCAATGTCAGCATTATCCACAAGGTGGCAAATCATCTGAAAGAATACCATCTGGGGTGCAGAAGCGGGTCATGTTTCAGTCTCAAAGTGAGAGGTTTGAGCTTAAGCCAAGCCTTGTAGATGAGCTCTATTACAATGATGAAGAGGATTATTGGTGGAGAGGAGAGTTAACACAGCCTGTTGCTATGCTTGAGAGAGCTAGATCAGCTCTAGGTGCTGAGCAGCAGAGTAGTTGTATTCCCTACTATGATGGTAGTAGGGTGTCTCCTTCCAGCACTCAGAACAGCACCTCACATGTGAGCAATGATCTTGGTAGAATTGCGAGTGCTTTGACCAGTGGCTACATAGATACTATTAATAAGCCTATTAGTGGGTTTGATGAAGTTGGTGGACCAGAGGCATCCAATGACCTGTACGCTGATTGCTATAGTTTTCAGAGTCCATTTCCATGCTTTCAAACTCCATCATCATCATCATCGAGTATTCTCTTCGAGGAGATGGAAAGAGAATGTACATACTCGGAAAACATCTACCATGGGGATAGGATTTCTTCTTACTTGAGCTCCAGTTATGACAGGGAGCAGGGATCTGACTCGTATACCAGCTTAACTTCTGCTGAAGGGCCATCTCATTTTTACTTCAACAGTGAAGGTTCTAGAAATAGCTTCTCAGGATACCTTACTTCCTCTAGAAACAGGCAACAACTTGAGAATGAATTGGGGACTGGGTCCTCTGTTACATGGCCTCATGCAGCAGATATATGGGTATCTGGCTCTGGGGAATCCCAGTTTCTCGGCTTGCGGAATGTAAAGTCTACAGCTCCTTCGGTTAGAGTTCACCAAAAGATTGCAGTATGCTCAGCTGCACCCCCTCGGTGCCCTGCTCGTGAGACTACTGTTCCAACTAACCCCTACCTCAAAAATGAAAATCCGCATCCTGTCATCTTGCAAAGTGACCCCTCAAGCAGCTCTGAAGCATCGGCTTGTCAGCTTTTCCGTCAGCTGAGAATATAATTAATGCTCAACTGCTGCTAGTGTATTTTAGGATCACCCTTATGCTCATGCTAGAAGCTTTTTACCATGACATTGATGATCTTTTCTGACATTTTTTG
>MU262381.1:17500-68979 GCA_020310875.1 Ceratopteris richardii | reverse complement strand
CCCCTCTTTAGGAGGTTTTTTTCGCCGGCTTGTATATACGCCTATTGCCCTAATGGGCTACTTATCTTTGTACATTATAGTGGTAATACATTTAGTATTGTGTGATGTGCTCCAAGCTTCTTCTTCTTCTTCCTTGTGCTATTCGCGTGCTTCCACAGATGTCTAACTCCAACAATTGGTATCAAAGTAGGCCGTCGCTTCATCTAGGCATCACTGAAACCTCTCCGATTGTAGTCTCAGAATCGCACGAAATTTGATGAGCATACTCAGGGTGCCTAAATTGCGATCTGAGCACGTTTCCGCCTCCAAACACACTATCATAGCTCTTATGCATGTTGTTTCATCTTTTTGTGCCAAACATATATACTACTTTGGTTTGCCTATATAAGCGTCTCCAAGTGTGCTATAGGTTTATCACAATTCATCTAGGCAGTTCTATTTAACTTTTTTGAGATACACTCAATTTCCTGTATCAAGGTATTTAAGTCATTGGACATGGCTGAAAGCAGTGATGTATTCCATATGTTGGTTGTTGAGGATAAGTGAGATGGTACCAACTACCCATTATGTGCTTATATGATGTGACATGTATTGGTTGTAAAAGGATTGTGGAAATTTGTGCAGGGTGCTGAAAAACATCCTATCACACCTGCAACTATTACAATTACACCAACTGAAGTTGGTGCAGAAGGTGTCGAAGATGGTGATATTTTACACATTCCTATTTGTGTTGTTGTTTCTGTAGAGTGAGCACATGAATGAAGGTGATTCTATGGATAGCTCTCTAACAAAGATCAAGGATTTGAAGAAACAGTTGACTTTTGCAGATGAAGTCCTTCTTGAGAGTTCACTTGTGTAGACTGCTCTGAATGGTCTTCCCAACTCATATCAGATTTTTGCTTCTACTATTCTTTTCATGATGAAAGGCAATCCAAATGCCTTAACATTTGAAGAGTTAGTTTCTATTTTGTTGCAGGAAGACCAGTCTAGGTAGAAGAGGTCTATTATGTGTGTTGCCTATCAAGCTTTCTTGGCTAGTCAGAAGGGCAAAGGAAAGTGGAGCTCTTCTACTAGAAAGAAAAAATCTACAAATGTTGCACATTCAAGGAAGGAAGACAAAGATGAGAAGAAATCAGAAAAGCAAAAATTTTTTTGCAAATACTATAAAGAAAATGATCATGTCATTAAGAGCTCTCCAAAACTGGCTGCTAAAGAGGCAAAGAAGAAAGAGGCATGAATGGTTGTTGCAGAGGCCTCTACACCAAAAACAGAGTCTGCTAATCCTATGCACGAAGAAGAAAAGGTGTTTACTACTGTTTGCAATTTTGACCCATCTTCTCATGAGCAGTGCATGTCTATAGTAGACTCGGATGTTTAGTACTTTGGTAGTGGGGCGACCAAACATATTACCTCCCAGCCTAGTTTCTTCTCTTCACTCGAGCCTACCTCTACAAGGAATATTGTTACATGCACCAACAACTCCTCTTATCCTGTTATGGGAGTTGAGATCATTTTGACTACTATTGATGGTAGTTCTTTCACTTTGTCAGATGCTTTGTTTGTGCCAGGGATCAAGAAAAGTGTGTTGTCAATTTCTACATTAGCCAAGATTGGCTAATTTGTTGATGATACATGTACAGTTCATGATCTATCAAATGATGACGTCCTTATTGCCTCTAGCATTTTGTATCGTGGGCTGTATAAGATCATAGAATATGAAAGATCTATAAATGATTCGGCATGTGCAGTACATGATTCTCACGCTATGTCAGATGCAAAGCTTTGGCATGCATGCTTTGGCCATGTTAATTTTTCTAGTTTGCTATGCTTGCACAAATCTGAAATGGTGTCCTCTTTGCCCAAACTTGAGGCACCCTAAAAACATGTTTGGAAAGGCTGTATTTTGGGCAAAATGTAGTGTTCTTCCTTTCCAAAAGATGGGTATGTTTGGCCCACTCAAAAATTGCAGCTTGTACATAGTGATGTCTGTGATCCTATGCAGACACCTTCTTTTGGGAACTATGTGTACTCCATGACTTTCAGCGATGATTTTTCTAGGCATGCATGGGTATATCCATTGAAGGCAAAGTCCAAAGTGTTTATGTGCTTCAAACACTTTGTGGTTTTGGCTAAAAGCATGTCAGCATGTAAAATGGATACCCTCCATTCTGATTGAGGAGGGGAATATATGTCTTCTCACTTTAATGCATTTTTGGTTGAATGTGGAATAAAACATTAGTGTACAGTACCATATACACCTCAAGATATTGGAGTTGCTGAATAGAAGAACAGGTCACTCATGGAGATGGCGAGGTGTATGGTCAAGAGTCAGGCTTTACCACATAGTTTGTGGCTTGAGGCTGTCATGTGTGCAACATATGTACTTAACAGGTGTCCCACTAAAGTGCTGTAGTCTATCACTCCATATGAGGCTTGGCATGGTCGCAAGCCATCTTGCTCATCTGGGTGTTTTTTGTTGTTTTGCATATGCATTAGTGCCTAAACAACATCGCAAAAAATTGGATGATAAGCTATCATCTGTATCATCCACAGACCAAATGCATTCTGGTTAGCCGTGATGTTGTTTTTGTGGAAGATATTATTCAGCCCTTACTTTCATGTACTAAGGAGATTTATGTTAGCTCCAAAGACATGTATGATACTTTGCTTCCTCTATTTAGAAGTGGACAGTCTAGTGCTGGTCCTAATGAGGCAACTTCTTAGCCTTTGCAAGTTTCATCTGATGATGCAAATCCATTTTTGATGCAGACTTACATGATGCACTTGTTGATGAGACAGTTGATATTGAGTACACCAAAACTATGGCAAAATGGTTGGTGCAGACTTTGCATGATAGCAAATTAGATGCATCTCTGTCATATTGTACTGGATCAGGCTCTCATATTGCCTCTTTTGTATCAAATTCCTATGATATGGCTGCCTCTAGTCGCTATGATGAGACTGCACTTGTTTTGTTTGATGAAGCACAAAATTCTGAACATTGGATGGCTGCAATGCAATCTGAATATGATGCTATCATGAATAATGGTACGTGGTCTTTATGTGACTTGCCTCCTAGCAAGAAGGCCATTGGCACTAAGTGGGTATACAAGCTGAAGCATAAACCTGATGGAACATTTGACAAGTACAATGCTAGGCTTGTTGCAAAGGGCTATGCACAGGAAAGAGGCATTGATTTTGATTAAACCTTTGCTCCTACTTGCTGAATAACTACTGTTCATAGCATCTATGCGCTTGCATCCCATCATGGTTGTAATGTACATCAATTGGACATTAAAACAGCATTTCTAAATAGTGTCTTGCATGAAGAAGTGTATGTTTTTCAACCCCATGGCTTTGTGCAAAAAGGGCATGAAAACCAAGTGTGCAGGTTAAAGAAGAAATTATATGGTTTAAAGCAAGCACCACGTGCTTGGTATGAAAAGATACATGCCTATATCATTGCACATGGTTTTGAGAACAGTCCAACTAAAAACACCTTATATGTTAAGCGTGCTAAGTATGTGCTTCTGATCATTGTGGTGTATGTTGATGACATGCTGCTCACTAGTCCTCATGATACGCATATGGCTGATTTTAAGGCTGATTTGCATGCCTCATTTGAGATGTCTGATTTGCGACATTTGCATCACTATTTGGGCATTCAATTTATGCAAGTTGATGGTGGAATGGATTTGTGTCAAATGAAATATATTGACACATTATTGCAGCATTTTGGCCTTGAAGATTGTAATCCTATTGCCACTCCTATGGAGATAGGTTTACGATTGAGTCTTCATGATGCTAGAGATGCATTTGATGTTCTTCTCTATCAGCAAGTTGTTGGATGCTTGATTTACTTATGCATTACTCGGCCAAATATTCGGCATGATGTCTCATAGATGAGCAAGTTTATTCATTGCCCAAGTGTCAATCATTGGTAGGCGGTTAAGCACATCTTTTGCTACTTGAGTGGTACTCGGCTACTTGGATTGTTTTATCCGAAGGGGGGATCTCTACTGCTAGATTTGCATGCTTTCTTTCACTCTGATTGGGTAGGTTGCTATGACACTCATGTGTCCACTAGTGGTTTTTGCTTCATGCTTGGTAGCTCATGCATACCTTGGTTGAGCAAGAAGCAGCCTACTGTTTGGAAATTCACTTTTCTACCTCCTACAATCTTCTCCATGTTCTCTCATATCTATCCACATATTCATCATTCTATCTACTTATCCAATAATTTAGTTTTTATATAATATGCATATATATATATATATATATATATATATATATATATATATATATATATATATATATATATATATATATAATATGAATGATGTTGATTCATTTGAAAGACATGCATGTGAATGATGTCAATGATGTGGATTCAATTAATTTAAGTGGATGAAATGATGTTAATGATGTGGATTGAATGATGTGGATTCATTCAAATTATGTGGATTGAATGATGTCAATGATGTGGATTGAAGGATGTTGATTCAATTGAATCACGTGAATGAGGTGATTATGTGGATTTAATGATGTGATCATGGAAGAAAAATTGTGATTGATGTCAATAATATGCATCGAATGATATCAATGATGTGAATTGAAGGATGTGAATGTTTTTGTTTTCCAAATTTCAAAGTCAAACATGGCAAGAATACAAAATTTGAATAATGACCTTGATCATGTTGAATCACAAAGGATTTTAAATGAATAGAATTCTCAATTCATATAGTGGGTTACTGTTTCTATTTCAATAGGAGTTAGATCTAGATGGTTTAGAATGAAAACCATTATTATAAAAGAAGTCAGAAATCTATGTGTGAATTATTTTTGTTGTGATGTACTCTTTTAAGTTATAAGGAGATCAAAAGAGACAACATCGTTAAAGCTATTTTATTTACAACATAAAGGATAAGTAGAAACTCTACTACTTTGTTTAACTTGGATGATCCTTACCGAACAATAATCAAAGCATACTATATTTCATTCACAAGGTTTTTCTACCAGATATCCTTCACCAACGTGTAGATTGGGACGATCTCATGAAGAATGCAAGTAAATGTTTGAGTCATCTTCAAAATCATGTAGAATTTTCCAACCAAGGACACAAAGGAGCTCTTCTTAAGAAGTGTTCATATATGCTACTACCCAAAGAACATAACGTTATTCATGACTTATTGTAACCGGAAGAATATTTACACCATGAAGCATTAACAAATCCACATTTACATAGAAAAACTGATGATCAAGAAACGAGAATTGATGATTTAAAAAATGAAAATGAAACCTTTACTAATATCTCTAGATTAATATGATAAAGTATATGCAAGACTATCAGAAGAATCATCATCTTTTGATCACTTTATTACTTATGAGTTATTACATCAACGAAATATTGAATAGACAAGCCCCTTTTTGTAATATTTAGAATCATCTTATACAATAAAGGTATATTTTTTTTGCAATTGAATATAATCGAACTTTTTAGAATACATTATTTTCATCATTTTGAATATGATCATCTATTATAGGTACCATGTCACCTATTTCTTGCATGTATGAATAATCATTCTGGTCTACATCTATTTTATGATCACTCTATGAATCGTTTGCTACACATTCATGAATTTTAAATTGTCCAAAAGTTTGTTGTGCTATCATAAAAGCTATCGTGGTTGGATAATGTAAGAAATGCATATTGAAAAAAACTTATACCAAATCATTGGCACATGATACACTTAAGAAATTTCTTCATTTTTTCTGAAGAAATCATATGCACTCGAGTTATGTTCACAACTACCACTTGAAGCTCTTAATGAAATCAATCCAATAGTTATATGTTGCAACTCCATTGTTTTAGGTATGTACTATTTCCACCATATAGGAGGCCATTGCTTCTAGATCACTTCAATTTGACATGGATCTTCAAAATTTCCTTCTCAATTTAGATAAGATACCCTCTACTAGAATGCAATTTAACCATTTATCTCTAAAAATAATAATTGACACGTGGTTTTGAAATTTTGCCATGACTTCTTTGTTTGAAACTTGACCATTGAGTTGAAATGTTGGATCCATGGCAAATGTTGTTACATGTAAATGAGTATGCCTTTGCATCCATCTTTGCTTTGGTAATGATACAATCTTTGCTTTCTCTCATTATGAGAAATGATTAAACTCTTTCACTTTTAGAATAGTGTCTGACATAATCTAATAAATTTTTCCTCTTAGAAACTTATCAATATCAACAATCCATAAAAGCTCCACAAAAATTTAGTGATACTAGAAAATTTTTCACAATTACACTAAAACATTTGTAACTATGTTAGAGAGATACACTTCAAAACTACAACTCAATAAGAAGGATACTTCTGTACCCATGCCTCCTATCTTGGATCTGCAATCATTTCTATAAGTGTTGGTTTTACTTCCAATAATCCATTGACATGATATAAATTGTTACAAATCATGTAGCATAAAAGATATAAAGTGCTTTGTTGGGATATTTTGAACGAAAGAACAATATCAAAATTGATGCTCTCTGATAAATGTGACCACATTATCTACATCTAATAAACTCTCTTTGATGAAAGATAATCTACCTATGTCATTCAAAATTAGATTTAGTGTGTGAGCCACACATCGAACCTAACGCTTTCATGCATGTTTTGAATCACAATTTTAGGACTCCAAAACTTAGAAGCATTATCGATCACTATTGTAGTGACATACTTCATAGCACCCACATGAGATATAGCATGTTGACATATCTTTCCAAGGAAAGCTGAACTTTTCTCCTTAAGAGAAGTATCGATTGCCTCCAAAAACATGATTCTTTTTGGACATATCACCATGACATTAATCAATGGCTTCCTTAGATAACTTTTCCATCCATTTAGTGCTATTGTCAGTCCATACATGCGTATACTTAGGTCCATCTAAACTCTTGGTTAACTTATCTGCTACATGTTCTTTTGTTGGAGTGTACATGACTTCAATCTCCTTATGAGGTAACTTTTCTCTAAGAGAATGATATTGAATCTCAGTGTGTTTAGCCTTGCCATGAGAAAAAGGGTTAGCTACCAAATAGAGTGAACTCATGTTATCGCCATGTATAATTGGAACACCCTACTCAATTCCAAGACTCTTCATTAAAGTCTTGTTGAATAACTTTAAGTGCAAAAAATATTTCTTCATGAATAATCTTTGTGGTGCCTCTTGTTGATGAAGGTAGTTTTGCCAAAATGTTAGGGGTGCACTAGATTATGCCCTAGGACTAGAGTAGACAGGATCTTGGAATTATATATTTGATTACAAGATCACCCACATAGGGAAATATGTATATAGTTGATAGACGGAGTCCCACAACCTAGGACTGATAGGTATACACAACTCGATTAGAGATGATACAAAAGATCCCACAGCTCGGGACCATAGGTATGAACCAAGATATCTAGATTACAAAAAATAGCTTCAAGGACATGAACTAGATACAAGAGTTAACTCGACAAGATCTCGTACTAGGATATTACAATAAGATGTAATAGGATGTCCAAGATACTAGACTAGACAAGACTAGAACAAGGCACAAGACTAGAACTCGAAGAGGAAATTCAAAAGTACTTACTTGGAGATCATGACTCCTTGAGTTCCAAAGTTTGGCATCCACAAGACTTAGTATGTATGCGGCCAACCCCTCCTTATATAGGTTTTAAAGGGTGGTTCATGAATGGCAGTTATGAATTGATGATATCATCAATTCAAAACAAGACCTCCATGTGTCAAAATCAGGAAAATAGAGAGTCAATCTTAGGGTTCTAGCACATTTCAAACACAATGGAATCATTAGTTTCTCCAAAATTTGAGTCGATCATGAGATAGAAAAAGTGACATAGAATCTAAGTTTTAGGATGGTTTCCTTTGTATCCATGACATAAACAATGTATACAAGCTTATACATTTGTGAAATCATACTATATGATTCTATACAAATGCTTCCATAAACAGTGTATACAAGCTTATACTAGGCGATAAGGGCCATAAACAACATATACAAGCTTATACATTGGTGAAATCATACTAAATGATTCTATAAAAATAATAAGCCTAATAGATGCTAAATCCATGTACAGTAAATCTAGAAATCAACAAGTAAAAGCCTTTCATATCTCCTAAGCAATTCTTATGTCATGAACTATAATACTTGAAAAATGACCAAAGAATTAGATCTACGTAGAAGATTACAAAAATCATAATTTCTAGTTTCAAAAAGGCTATGAAAATTAGCTTCAACCTCAAAGTAGAATCAAAACATTTGGAGTGATGCCCATGAACGCATGGCCCAAATTCTAAAATTCTACATGTATTTGTAGGGGGTCCTGTAAGAGACACATGCCTACCAAGAACACATCTATAGGCCTATCGAATGAGCTCTAAAACCAATGCACTTTGGCTCATATGAAATCTATAATTTGCAACTAAAATTTTTCCAAGGTGCACCACGTTTTTGTAATCTGTATGAGAGAAATTTGGAAAATAGTAACTACAAGAGTTGCAAACATTTGACAACTCAAAGATTGGACTAGAGAACAAAATTCATCATTAGACTTATTAAGTAATGTCCAATTCATCTCATATTTTGTGAAAACCAAGCTTGCATAGCCCACATTCATGTTCAAAAACGTTCATGCTTCTGAGACAGTATCTCAAAGAGAAATGGCATAATTGTGAGACCTCTTTTGACTTTTCTAGTGAGTAATTTTTGCCAGAGGGACCAAACCGCTAATAAAGACCTTATAGCCTCCAAATCTTATGAAATTCATACATGAGTATGGAGACATTGTCACACATAAGAGCCAAATTTCATCCCATTTGATCCATGCAGTTGGGGGAAACATGGAAGTTTCTGAAACCTGCAACATCTTGCTGGAGAGAAATCCCTATACAAATGGTAGAGAAATTTTACAATTTCAGTCCAAAAAATTTTCAAATCTTATGAAATTTGAGAAATAAAAGAGAAAATTATATTCTAATTATCCCAATAGAAATCACAGCATTTGGATAGTCTTATATGAGAAGAAGCTCCACAAAGTGGCCCATGTACACCTTCGTGAGGATGAATTTTTTACAATAGGCCTACATAGTTGAGAGTTTTAGACTACGGAAAAAAGTTCAAATTGCATGAATTTTTGTGAAAATAATAAAAAAAATAGTATCTTACAAATTAAAAAGTTTCATGAAAATAACGCATTTAAGCAATACAATGTGCAACAGTCCCATCTTACCAATAGAAAACAACTTGAGTGCACTTTAATCATTCTTCTAAAGTATCAAAAATGGTTTTTGGGCTTAAATAGTGACTGTTGTATTAAAATATGCGATCAAGCATATATATTTGATGATCATTAATGCATCCCTTTGAAATTACCTTGTTAATCACGAGATAAATTTAAACAAAATGAGTTCATTTGTAGCTTTACTACTTTAATACATCCTTTAACTAAATAAATGCTTCCTTCTCTAATCAAATCCATTTTCTTTTATTTCAAAGAGTCCATGCACTCAATGTATATATCCTTAATTCAAGTAATAAAGTAAACTACAAGAATATATCTCCTTCTCCTTACATGCTCCCCCGATCATGAAGAAAACTTTGATCTTTCCCCCTTGCTTAATCTATAACCTTCAATGAGGTGAGTATAGATTTCATGAACTAAGTTATTCTATAATGAACGTGAGAAAATAAATGAAGTGCTCAATGACTAATTTGATTTTTGTGTATACATATACAATGTATTACGTGTAATCTTTCAATGAATAAGAACAATGATTATATTGATAAAATCCCTTTTCTCCCCTCTCTTTTCTCTTAAAGAAAGAAAATAAATGGTGAGAAAAACAACCTTTATCCCTTCTCTATATGCACATAAATGAAAAAAGGTTTAAGAGAAACTATCCCTCAGCAAATTCAAGTATTTCCATGAGACTCTATGAGCAAGAAACAAAATACCTTGAAGGTTGGACATACCTTTCATTCCTAATGGTCAAGTTGAAGATCTTCTATAGTTGGTGATTAGTCACCAAATGATCTTTCCAAACATCCATTAGATAGAGCTTGAAGCAAAGGATCCATATTTGAGTGTACGATTGGAGAGAGAGAGAGAGAGAATATAGAGAGAGATCAAGAGAAAGAGAGAGGATTAAGAGTCCCATCCTCTCCCTCCATGGCATGGTTGGTGGTAGCATGTGGGTGGTGGTTGTTCTGGCCTCTGTAATGGGAAAATGGAGAAGACTCATTCATGTTCAACTTGCTAGATAGAGATCTTCAATGAACCTTTTTTTTATCCGATTTTATACTCTGAGTGCACTCCAAGGGGATTGACTTCGGCTCCGAGATGCACATGGATGATGATGAAAAGCCTTTCTTTTTTCTCCAAAAATCCTCGTGCAAACATGTTCCCCAATTCTCTAGAGATGATGATGAGGTGTTGTCTTCTCCACAAACTTGCTCCCCAAGAAACTTGAACTTTCCATCTCTCTCTCACAAGCTCTAATACCAAATGAAAGATCACAATTAGCTACTTGCCACTCTCCTCCCACTCTCAACTAGTCCTTGACCTTGTGTGCATCTAAAGCCTTCTCCAAGGTCTAAACACCCCTCCTATGGCCACTCTTAGGAGATGGAATTACCTCAAAGACTCATGCTAGAGCAATCACTCCCTTGAGATTTGTTCCTTGATCCATCTAGGGTCCTCCACCAAATGTAGGTAACCCAATGGTAGACCATGGTGGTCTAAATAAATCTAAAAATTCTAAACAAGGAACTATTCCATGTTAACTTCTTCCTTTGGGATCCTGTTAACTATTTCAATCGTATACCTTTTTCAAGGAAATAAACCATTTGATCAAACCAATTACATATATGATATATTATGTGGATTGACAAAAAAAATTCATCTAGTAATTCATTACTTTGGGAAATCTCTAGATTCTATGGGACTAAGATAATCTAACAAGGTGCAAAGATGCCAAACCATCAAGTACATAGTGTCTTGTAACTCAATCATGAGGCATTTTGAATGATAGATTGACATCCTAGACATGCATCTTGTGCCCATCAAATTGATACTCTAAAGAGAAATGTTTATGCTTGAGAAGATACAACACTATGCAGGATTATCTTATCTATTGTCACAACATTTCAGCAATTTACAGTGTGAAGGACAATTGTTTGTTATTTTCTTTGTAGTTCCCGGTAGGATCATGCAATAGATGTTGAAGCTTGTGCCCCTCCTGAGAAAAAGAATCTTCCCCTCTTTTTTTACATAGGTCGTGGACACGTAGTAGCGTATTATCATCTTCTTGGATCCCTTATTCATATGACCATCATGCAACCCTCATCTTTTCGACATCGCTTCCCTTCATTTTCTTTCTCAGACGACCCGAATCAAAGGCAAAATTTTCTTTTTATGGTTCCTTCACTCTTGAAGCCTTGCACCCTCTTTCTCGTAGGCTCTGCTTCCATGTGATAAATTCCCCCACTTCACGTGCTTCCCATCTTCTTTCCTTTAGAAGCTTGCATGCTTTCCCCTCTTGATAGAGTCCTACATGTGCAAGTGAAACTCCACGTAGAAATCTTTCAACCATGTTAAAGCACTACAAGGAATAAGGGGGCATAGTGATGGTTTATGTGACACAATTTGGTCGCTTCATGATTGCACAATTCACCGGATTAAGTATTTAGTGCACATGTCATTCAAACAATTCTATTTTTGAGGCTCCTAATGATCGTAATTGAAGTGTCGCATATGTGATAGTCACATATGTGCCACAGAAGCACCACCCCATGTGTGATGCTTTAAGTATTGCATATGTGACACACTAGAAAGTCGTATATGCAATGGTTGTGAAGATCGCATATACAAAAAATCCACATTTCTTATATGATTCTTGTTAGTGTAGCATAAATCAAACTTCCCACTAAAGATTGATACTTCCTCATGTCTTTGAATTCTGCACCATTTTATTTGCTAAGCTTATGATTAACTTCAAGTGAAGTTGAAGCTTCTCTGCAATTCTCCATGTTAAACTTCTTCAATAGATTCATAAGATACCTCTCTTGCAATACATATATACCATGATCTACATAAGTGATTTCCATTCCAAGAAAACATGACAATTTTTCTAGATCACTTATCTTGAATTCCTTCTCAATTAACCTCTTTATGTCCTTGATTCCTTCATTTGTGATACCTATGATTATAATGTCATCTACATCAATGCAAATGTGGATTATACCTTCATCTATTCTTTTGATAAGTAAACTACATCTACCCTTGAACTTTGATATCCAAGATCATTGAGATACTTAACAAGCTTACTTTAACCCATAGATTGCTCTTCTCAATCTGCAAACATAATTTGGATACCTATAATTTGCAAACCGTTGAGGTTTCTTCATATATACTTAATCACACACACACATGCACACACACACACACACACACACACACACACACATATATATATATATATATATATATATATATATATATACATATATATATATATATATATATATATATATATATATATATATATATATATATATATATATATATATATATATATATATATATATATCCATTTAGAAAATGCATTCTTTATATCCAATTGACTTAGGATCCATCTTTTTGATGTCACAATGGCAATGATTGTCCTTATGGTTGACAGCTTTGCCATAGGATTGAATATCTCATCATAATCTATGCCATGAGTTTGGGCGTAGCCTTTGACCAGATATCAATAAAGATGTATTGAAAAGAGTCGACACACATGATTTGATTAGATTACTTTTGAATAACCTTTGTTATGGTTTGAAGATATAAAAAGTAATGATTTAAGGCCATATTAAAGTGGATTTTTGTGAAGGAGCATGTTTATTAATCAAACATCATATATTATTATTGAATCGTTATGTTTATACTATATAATTTGTATTCTAAGTTTAAGTTTTTTCATGATACATGAAGTGATTATGTGGATTTTAATATGAATTTATTATTATCGATTTTGATATGATGTGAGTATGAACGATATTTACCTAAATTGATTATGATGGATGTAAACTAAATGTTTTGATGTGGATTATGTTCATAATCTATATTTTATCTATGTATCTATCAATCATTCAATCTATCTATCTATATAAGTTTTTGGATCATCACACATACACTATGCTTGAGATTATTGGATTTGCATAAGAAACATCACTTGGATTGTTTCTCATTATAGAGTTGTTATTTATGCTCATGTTTTTTGAATTTTATAAGGATCTTTGATTTTTACCTATTTATGTAAAATCCTAGAGCTTTATTTTTGTAGAAGGAGGAAATAATAGAATCGAATTTCACCAGTTTCAGGTAGTGGAACTTGATGATTCATCAATCAATTAAGACACCTAAATCAAGTCATCAAAATTGATTTTTACTTTTCCTACATTGTAGCATATTGATCCTCTTCATTCCAACAAATTATCCCGCTTTGATTTGAATTCAAAAACCACTTGTAAAAGTCATGGAAGGCTTCGAGAGTATATGTAAAGTTTTCCGATCACTTGTACATTACATTGAAGCAATATAAATACACTTTTTGATCATCTTTGTGTTGCTCCATTTCTGTGCACCTTCATCTTCAAGAACAGTTATCTTGCAAAAGTTGTTTCTCTCTTAACATAACATCAAATTGGATTAGTGAGAATTCATTAAAAAGATATAATTGTGTAGTTTGTGTAAGAATTTTGAGAGAATTTGGTTCGATATATTTTTAGCAATCAACATATGAAGGTCTCAGGGTCTATCTCTGCACAACCCTAAAAGATCAAGGACACCTCTATTCAATGTTAAGTTTATTCGATAAGAATATCTTGCTTATTTATTATACGCTTGTGCATTTTAGACCAAAAACACTATTTATAACATTCCTCCAAAAGGAACTTTTCTAATTGTAATCATGCAAGTACCTCTAATCATTTCAAGCTGAATGTTTCATTCAAAGATAGCAAGTTTTTTTAGCTAAGAACAGTGAAAACTACTCTATTTTTTTATCAATTGTTTCTCATTGGTTTTCCAAAGTACATAGTGGATTTTATTGACTAATCAAAATCATATAGGGTCTATTTGAAATTACAAAAGCTCAAGTGTTTGTCCTGTGTTGGTTGGCTAGACCAAACTTCATCACTTGGCAACTCAGTTTCCTACCTCCTACAATCTTCCCATTAGTTCTATTAGTCGTATTAGAGCTACATCAACATGGGTGATGTTTTTCCATCAATGATTGAGAATCTTGATAGAAAGAACTATGCCACTTGGAAAATTAGAATGGAAGCCTATTTGCAAGGTAGTAATCTTTATGGAATCCTAGGAGGTGATGAAGTATGCCTATTCCAAGATCCAAAGGAGGGCCTACACAAGCAGAGATAGATAGAATCACACTTTGGTGTGCAAAGAATGCTCAACCAAGGTCATACATAACTAATTCTTGCTCCATTTTTTTATTTCTACATATTAGAGGATGCAAAAAATCTCAAGAGACTTTGGATATACATGAGACCTTCTTTTCTGTTACTAGATGTACGGAATGAGTTCAACCAAATGAGGAAGACTCTAAAAAAAACTATGACACAGTTTGTTACCAAGCTCAAAGAGGTTGCAGATCAGTTAGCATCCATTGGAGAGCCTATTGAGGAGGAGGCCATCATGAGGAAAATCCTAAATGGAATCAGAAGTGATAAACAATAGAAATCCTTCACCATAGCTCATGATCTCATCATGGATGTACAAACCCTAGATCTCAACATATTCCTTGGAAAAGTCTTCAACCAAGATGCCAACAATAATCTGAAGGAATGTAGCTGTTGTCAAGCTAATACAAAAAGCACTCTTTATGCATATAAGAAAGACAAGAACCACAAAGTGAAGAAGAAAGAAGATGATGAAGAAGATCTCTCCCAAGCTTACTATGCAAGCAAGATCAAGCAGAAAAGGGAAGAACAAAAGAGGAAAGAGTGACAAGTCAAAAGTTCAATTGTCCAACACTGTGCCATCTGTGAGAGACCAACCATACCACTAAAAAGCTCACATTCATCTTAGGTATGTAGTCTATATACATAAGTGAAGGAATGTATTTGACTGAAAGGAGATATATTTAGGATCTACTCCCAAAGTTCAAGATAGGGAATACTAAATCTATAGGTACACCTTTGGAAATGAATCATAAAATTAGTGTTTATGAAGGAGAAAATATTGAAGACATTAAAGAATGGCAAAGCTTGGTACCTAGCTTGATCTATGCTACTCATACAAGGGCAGATATATCATATAGTGTAGTAGTTCTAAGTCAATTCATGCACTCTCCAAGAAGAACACACATGGATGCAGTTAAGAGAGTACTCAAGTACCTCAAAGGTACAATCAATGAAGGTATATTTTATTCTTCCTCTTCAGATTTGGATACCAAGATATACTTTTTGGAGTTAGAGGTCTGCGGAAGCAAGTGAACAACACAAGGAAGAAGAACAAGCTTGGAGCACAACACTAGAATGTATGTATTACCACTAGAATGTACAGAGCTAAGTAAACCGTTAGGTCTATAGGTGTATATATAAGCCAGGGGGAAAAAACCTTCTAAAGAGGGAAAAAGGTGCCCCAAAGATCCTAGTGTGTTCACACACATCATTACCTAAACATATCAACAAACCCCCTTGGGAGTGATGCAGTGAACAAGGAACTAGTAGTCATGTATAAGGAAGTGTCAAGCTATGTGGAATCAACCCACAAAAGGAAGTAAGCCCAAAGCTTTGCGGAAAACTTCAAAATTCTCCCTAGACAGAGCCTTCGTGAAAAGGTCTACAAGGTTGTCTTGCATGGGCACATATGACAAGATGATCTCTCTAGCAAAGAACATCACCCTAACATATTATAATGCACCTCAATGTGCTTAGTGCGAGCATGGAAGGCAGGGTTCCTTGCAACTACCAATGCGCTCTAACTCTAAGTGAACATGGTGGTGGCAAAAGAGTGACCAACACCCAAATCAGCCATAAGTCGTCTGAGCCACACACACTCACCAGTTGTTGTAAAACCTCTGCTATATTGAGGCTCACAACTAGAAGTGGCCACAGTATGCTCCTTCTTGCTCAGCCAAGATATGTATGAGCTACTAAGCATGAAGCAAAAACTAGTGGACACACAAGTGTCATAGCAATTAGCCCAATAAGAGTCAAAAAAAGCATGCAAATATGGCCATAGTGATCCCCATTGGAATAAAACAACCCAACTAGTTGGGTAGCAGTCAAGTAGCAAAAGATGCACTTAACCACCAGCGAATGCTTGACACCTGGGCAATGCATAAACCTGCTCATCCATGAGATAGCAAACTAAATATATGGCCAAGTAATAAGTAAATCAAGCATCCCAACAGCTTGCTGATAGAGAACAACATCAAATGCATCTCCAGCATCATGTAGACTCAATTATAAACCTTTCTTCATAGGAGTGGCAATAGGTTTACAATCTTCAAGGCCAAAATGATGCAAGAATGTGTCAATATATATCAAGCCATTACACCATCAACTTGCATGAATTGGATGCCCAAATAATGGTGCAAATGCCCCAAATCAAACATCTCAAATCAAGCATGTAAATCAGCCTTGAAATCAGCAATATGCTTCTGATGAGGACTAGTGAGCAGCATGTCATCAATTTACATGACAATGATCAAAAGCACATCATTAGCACGCTTAACATATAAGGTGCTTTTAGTTGGATGGCTCTCAAAACCATGTGCAACAACATAGGCATGTATCTTTTCATACCAAACATGTGGTGCTTGCTTTAAACCTTATAATGCCTTCTTTCACTTGCACACCTAGTTTTCATGCCCTTTTTGCACAAAGCCATAGGGCTAAAAAACATACACTTCTTCATGCAGGTCACCATTCAAAAATGTTGTTTTAATTTCCAACTGATAAACATTCCAACCATGATGAGCAGCAAGTGCACAGACGCTATGAACAGTAGTAATTTGGCATGTAAGTGAAAAGGTTTCATCAAAATCAATGCCTCTTTCCTGTGCATAACCCTTTGCAACAAGCTTAGCCTTATACCTGTCAACTTTTCCATCATGTTTATGCTTCAGCTTGTATACCCACTTAGTGCCAATGGCCTTCTTGCCAGGGGGAAAGTCACATAAAGATGAGGTACCATTTTTTATGATAGCATCATATTAAGATTGCATTGTAGCCATCCAATGGTCAGAATTTTATGCTTCATCAAACGAAACCGGTTTAGTCTCATCACACAGACTAGATGTAGCCATAGCATAGCAATGTGATGCAAAAGAGGCAGTATCAGAGGCTAAACGAGTATGGTATGATAGAGGTGCATCTAATTTGTTGTCACACAAAGTCTACGCAAGCCATTTTGGCATAGTTTTTGCCACCTCAATATAAGCTCTCTTATCAACTACATCATGCAAATTTGCATCAAAGATGAAATGATATGCATCATCACATGAAACATGCAATCGCTGAGAAGTTGCCTCATTAGGATGAGCACTAGATTACCATTTCAGATTTCTAAAGGTGTAGCAAACTAGTAAAATTTAGATGAGCAAAGCATGCATGTCAAAGCTTTGCATCTCATATAGCTGGAGAATCATGTATTGTGTATGCCGAATCATTGACAGACCTTTCATAGTCTATGAGCTTATATAGCCCATGACCTAAAATGCCACAAGCAATAATCATGTTGCCAAGAGATCATGAAATGTACATCTCTCATCAGCAAATTTCACAACCAAGCCAATCTTGGCTAATGCTGAAACTGATAACACATTTTTCTTGATCCCTGGCACAAATAAAACATCTAAAAAGATGAAAGAACTACCAGTAGCAGTAGTCAGAATCATCTTACCAACTCCCATGGAAAAATAAGGGGAGTTGTACGCACATGTGATAGTATTCCCTATAGGGGCAAGCTTTAGTGAAGTGAAGAAACAACATTGTGAGGTAATATATTTCATTGCCCCACTATCGAAATACCAAACATCTAAGTCTACTGCAGACATACACTGTTTATGGGAAGACGACCCACAACTACAAATAGTAGTAAACACCCATTCTTCATTCTGCACAAGATTAGCAAACTCTATTTTCAATGTAGAGGCCTCTGCAACAACCATTTTGACCTCTTTCTTCTTTGCCTCTTTAGCACCCAGTTTTGGACAACTCTTAATGACATGATCATTTGCTTTACACTATTTGCAGAACACTGTCATCTTGTCTTTTTTCTTCTCATCTTTGTCTTCCTTCTTCCACTGTGCAGCATTTGTGGATTTCTGCTTACTAGTAGATGAGCTCCATTAACCTTTTCCCTTCTGACTAGCCATGAAAGATTGATCTGTAAAACGCAAAATGGACCTCTTTTGCCTAGACTAATCTTCTTGTAGCATAACAAAAACTAACTCTTCAAATGACAAGGCATTTGGATTGCCTTTATCATCAAACAAAGAGTAGAATCAAAATTTTGATATGAATCAGGAAGGCCATTCAGAACGGTATACACAAGTGAGGTATCAAGTATAACTTCATCCGTAAAAATCAATTTTTCCTTCAAATCCTTGATCTTTGTCAGAAAATTTTCCATAGAATCACCTTCATTCATATGCTCACTCTCCAACTGTTTTCGAAGGTAAGCAACACAAGCCTCATTCCTAGCTTGGTACAATGTGGTAAGTGTATCCCAAGCATCCTTGGCTATTCGACGAGAGCGAATGTGAGGAATAATAGCATGTTTGACAGACAAGGCTATCAATGTATGTGCCTGAGCATCTCTATCATCCCAAAAAATTTGTTGTGCAATAAGTGCAATAGAAATTGCAACACGAATAGGAATCTAAAGAATATCAGCATCTTCAACACCATTTGCATCAGCTTTAATACCTCTATTTGTAGGTATAATAGCATATTTTCCAACACCCTACACAACGTTCCACACTCCTTTTGCAACCAATACATGTCCCATCATATAAGCCCAAAATGGGTATCGTACCATCCAACTTATCCTCAATAGCCAACATATTGAATACATCACTGCTTTCAGCCATGGCCACTGACTAAAATACACTGATGTAGAAAAATGGTTGTATCTAAAAAAGTTCAACAAAACTGCTTTGAGGAGTTCTGCTAGACTTGTAGCAGACTTTGAGATGCCTATATTGGCGAACTGAAACCTATATATATATATATATATATATATATATATATATATATATATATATATATATATATATATATATATATATATATATATATATATATATATATATATATATATATATATATATATATGGCATAAAAAATTGAAATGGCCTGCACAAGCACTATGATAGTGCATTGGGGGGCCGAAACGAGCTGAGATCGTGATTTTAGAAACACAAAGTGAAGAAATTTTGATCTCCTAATCACCTTGAGTATGATCACCAAATTTCGTGAGATTTTGAGACTGTGACCAGAGGGGCATCGATGATGCCGTATATGAAGCAATGACCTGCTCTCATACCAATTGTTAGAGTCATACATCTGCGCAAGCATGTGAACAACACAAGGAAGAAGAAGAAGCTTTGTGCACAACACACAATACTGAATGTAGTACCACTAGAATGTACAAAGATAAGTAACCCATTATGGCTATAGGGATATATACAAGCTGGGGGGAAAAACCTCCTAAAGAGGGAAAAAAGTGCCCTACCAGTCCTACTGTGTTCACACACATCGTTACCTAAAGATATCAACAATATTCAGATGCAAATTGGGCAAGAAATGAGGATGATAGAAGGAGTACCTCTAGTTACATAACATTTGCAGGTTCAAAACTATTGTCATGGAGTTCTAAGAAGAAACCAACAATTTATTTATCCTCATCTAAAGAAAAGTATAGAGCTTTGACCATGGCAACTCAAGATGATGAAAGGCAATCCAAATGCCTTAACATTTGAAGAGTTAGTTTCTGTTTTGTTGCAAGAAGACCAGTCTAGGAAGAATAGGTCTATTATGTGTGTTGCCTATCAAGTTTTCTAGGCTAGTCAGAAGGGCAAAGGAAAATGGAGCTCTTCTACTCTTCATTTGTGAGCATACTGAGGGCAATTGGGAGTTCAAAACATCTTTGCTCCATGGTGTCAAAATCATGATCACAGCTCATTTTGGCCTCCAAATGCACCAATGGAGTGCTTTTGCAAGCAATTTTTTGTTTTTTTTCCCAAAGATCAGAGATTGGTTGACTACCTAATCAAGTGTGGATATGTTGCAATCGATTCAGATCCTTCACTCTACATCAAAAGTGTATGTTTGCAGTAGACTTGGATGTTTGGTACTTTGATAGTGGGACAAAAGACAATACACGTTGCCCAAAAAAAATTGAGTACATGTGATGTGTACTCTAATGTCAACCAAAATATGATTTCATAAAACAGAAAATTATTGGACACAAAAGAGATAAGCAGAATGAACCATGAACCATGAACCATGTACAAAAAGAGTTATATATTTCATAAATGAAGCATGTACAAGAGTGTGGCAAACCATTGTCAAATATGACACTTTTACAAACTGTGGAAAAGCATTGCCATATAAAAATCAAATACAAAATTTTGGTGTGCCACTATCGTACACATGCAAAGAATGTTCCATATCAACAGTCGTGCAACAAACAACATTCATGAAATGAGATAAATTCACATGATATTTACAAACAACAAGTAGAAACCAAGTTTATAAATTCATCACCTCATCGCAAATGCTCCCATGAAACGACCGCACCACATCCCTCCAAGTCCTCCAATAGTGCAGTCAATCCATGATGATATCCATAAGCCTCCTCCGTTCGTGTTGGAGGATGACCCATTGCCAGCTCCTACAACAAATATACAAAACATTAGAGGAACATACATGAGAAGCTTAACACAAACAAATTCAATAAACCAAATGGTACTTACAAACTCGTGATGCATCGTGTCATATCTGCTACTCCCCAAAATGTGATGGTCCAATCGTATCTAAACCTATGACTATGGCATCTCGCTACCAGCGATATCGGTCAGTAGTCTACTACTGCTCATCATGAATCATATCCCACTCCTCAGCATCTAACCATATAGGCTTTGGTAAGCCTGCTCTCAAAGCATCACAAGCCTCGAATCATCGATGGGACATAACTTCACGTGTCGTGTGCAGAACCCACTCTGAACTGACAAGAGGCTGCCCATCGGTTGGTCAGAACTCCTAGTAAATTGTTTGTGTGATATAATTCTTCTGATCTTTATCTTGTTCACTCCATTTCAACACCACAGAGTGTCCAAACCATATGGAGCAAAGTTATCGTATGTGTGCACACATTGTTTTTTTGGCCACATCCATCACTAGAGCTCCATCTTGGATATTATACACCTTGGATTCATCATGGTCATGAGCACCCCAAGGTGTACGTGGTGTTCCATGTGGCGTACCTATATCTGAGGTACTCGTCCTAGGAGTAGAAGTTGGCGACACAACGTCCGTTGCATTGCCTCCACAACAGCCACCTCCTCTAGACCTACCTGTAGATCCACTCTTAGAACCTCCTGCTCCAGAGCGTGATCTCGATCTATGAGACCGGCCAGAACTTGTATCGCACTGAGGTGTCGAACACACATGTCTACTACTAGCATGAGTAGGGGATGGCTAAAAAGATGGTCATGGCGGATTCATAAAGCTAGGAGACATAGCCCCGACAGGTGTAGGACCACCCGTAGGCATGACCTTCATAGGAGTGACCTCGGTAGGAGTGACACTAACATGAGTGACATCGACAGGAGTGAGGCCGGCAGGAGTGAGACCGGCAAGAGTGAGGCTACCAGGATAAGGCTGAAGGGAGTGCTACAACGATCGATCCAATATTGTGACGGAGCGGCCATATATGTGGGAGGTACTTGAGAGATGAACTCTAAGAACTGCTCCTCTATCATGGAATGTGGAGTGACTAGAGGATTGTCTCCCATCGTGCTCTGTAACAAAAGAACTCAAATAATTAGCATATGATAATAAAGGTAATGTAGAGAAATGGTAGTGTACAAAAGAACCTAGCAAAAAAAATAAACAAAAACTTTACGTACAAGTATTTGATTCAAACCTCCTCTATTCTAACATCCTCTTGGAGATCGGATGCACCAAGAATATCTATCTCTATATTGATGACTTCTAAATCACTTGCTATGTTTTTTCTTCCTAACCATCATCTATTGCTTCATCCTGTATTTTGTCTTCTTCAATGACCTCTTCTTCTCGAACAATGATCTCTTCCTCCTCGACTATCGAATGAATCTCTGAGTCCACTACAGATGGAATTTCTTCTACATCTATGTTCTCACAAATTTTTCTACTACGTGGGGCGACTTGTAAAACAAATAGCCACTCTGGTTCTTTTGGATCTGGTATAAAACAACTTGCTCAGAGTGTTCGGGAAGTACAAATGTATCTCTTTCATCCGTCCATAATTTTGTGGAATCGACTTGAAACAAACCGCTTTTATCCCGTCTCACTGTTGTGTTTCTTCCAAAGGTGACTACTTTGAACCATTTCACATCAAAAACAAAGTAATCAAACTTCCTAAAAGATAGTTTCAAGATATTTTGAATCACCCCATAATAATGTAGCTGGCCTTCTTGAGCATTATAATCTCTTGCACTCACTCTACTCTTTTGCAAAAAGTTCACCATCACCCCACTATCAAAAGTATACCTATTTTTATCGATTCGTGCAATCCAAAAGTGTCGTCCATGAGACCATAGTGCATCACTTGCTTACTCACACAAGATGGAGGAAGGATTCAAATCCCTTATTGTTGAGAAACAAGGCCAAAGAATAGTCTCTTCTATGTTGAGAGAGAAGGGAAAATTCAATGGCATCAACATCACAAGCTACTTAGATTTGTTTGAAGAGCAAGCTATGATTTTTGGTCTTCCCGAAGATCTTTTGATATCATTCTTTGAACGAATTGTTGATAGCTCTATCATAAACTGTGTCACTCAATATGATAGTCTTCCTTGGAGTGATTTTAGAAAGGAGATGCTCAAAGAATTCTATCTTGAAGATTATAGCCAACATAATCGGGATGGATTCTTACGATGGGTCAATTCTCCAAAGCCTAGTAGCTCTATTACTCACTTACAAAATGAGTATATTAGACGCTATGAACAACTTCCTGATGAGGATAAGATAACTTTGGAACCTGATCTTGTGATCAATTTTCTTAAGCTTCTTCATCCAGAAACTCGTAGGGAAGTTGAACGGCGATTAGAAGAACCAGATAAGCGCTATGGTCTTACTGACAATTGGCAAAAAGTGCGTAAAGTAGTAGAGGCTGTAGCCCATAGACATCAAAGACAATCCATGCTTTATGAGCAAACTAGTCTTCCTCAAGCTAGCCTTCCACAAACTAAGGAGCAAGTTAGAGAACAATCCCATGCTATGCTTTTTGACTCTACTCCTATTCCTCAAATGATGGAGCCTACTCAAGGTTTTAAAGTAGAGCCAAATAAAAGTGTAGTTGAACAATCTCAAGTGGATATTCTCACTAAGCAAATGGAAAGTCTTATTGCTACACAATCCAATTTGGCCAAGACTATAGATGCTTTACAATCTAGTTACACCAAAACTTTCCAAAATCAAATGAACCCAATGACTTTTCAAGAGCCTAATCAACATGTTATAGCTACCAATCAAAATCCACAAATAGCTCCTACTCAAGCATATCAAGTTCCTCCAATGCATAATCCTTCAATGCAAAATCCTCATCCTCATGTGCAAAATCCTCAAATGTATCAAAACATGTATCCTCAAGCTTCTCAAATAGCTTTTCAAAATCCTCAAAATCAAAATTTTCAAAATCATCAACCGTATAATATGGAAGCTCCTCTTGCACCTCAAGTACCACATGTTGCTCCCCAAGCTCCTCAAATACATCAATTGCATTTTCAAAATCCTAATTATCCTGTTCAAGTAATACCTTATCAACAAAATCCTCAATTTCAAAATTTCCCACCACAAGTTAATCAAAATCCTCAAAATCAAAATGGTTTTGTGCGTGGCCCTCGTAGGTGTCCTTGGTGTGATTCGTTAGAGCACATTTTGAGAGATTGTGAATTATTGAAGGCTGCTAAGGAGCAACGACTGGTAATAGACATAGACAAGAAAATCTTTGACTATCGATCTAGGCTACCTTTGCAAGGAAATTATGGTAAGGGAGGAATGAAAAAACATTATGAAAATATAACCATAATGGACGTAGGAACTAGAGGAGTGAAACTAGAAGCTCTTGATGAACAACAAGTAGAATCAAGTAAACCCACAAAGGAAGGTGATTTTTCCATAGAGGCTTTAGTAAGAGCACGGAAAAAGAGATGAAGCTGAGCCTAGTGAAAGAAGAGTAACACGAAAACAAACCTCAGAGGGAATAGAAACAATCATAGAGAAGGGAGAAACATCACAATCCAAAGATAAAAAACAAGAATCACAACCCAATGAACAAAAACAAGAGGAGAAACAAAAAGGGAAGAAGACAAAGCAAAGAAAAACAGAACCAAAGCCTTTGGATAAACAAGAACAATCAAAACAAACTGAAGACCAAACACGAGAACATGAACAAAAACAAGATCCTGAGCAAAAACAAAAGAAACCAAAGAGAAAACCTAAAGCCATCTTGATTTCAGAAATTGAGAGAAAAATAGATCCTATGGAGATTTTAGATGACATTTTGCTTAAGAGTCAAGTGACTATGTCTTTAAAACAAGTTTTCTCTATTGCAAAGCCTGTTTTTAAAGATAACTTTATCGGCCTAATTAAAAGGAAGAGGTTTCCACTTAATCTAGATACTGAGATGCAAGATTCTCTAGATCAAGATCAAGCTATGAATGAAGCCTTAAACTTTGATGAATCTGATGAAGAGGACTTTGATGATGATGAAGTAAATGTTAATAAAAATTTCTTAGGACCTATTCAACCTGACCATGAAAATCATGAAAACAATCCTGAAAGCCACTTTAAAAGAACATTTTGGTCTAGAGGTACATCAGAGATGCATGTTAAAATAGGAAATGATAAGAACTCTATCATTGTAAATGCATTAGTAGATTCCGGCTCTGAAATCAATGTGATTTCAAGAGAAGTCTATGATAAGTTTCGATGGCCCATAGATAAAGATTGTGGATGGCGTATGAGAACTGCAGATAATGGTGTAGGTACCCTGTATGGAGCTTGTGCTAGTGTGCCCATATCCATAGGAGGAATCACAGAAGAGTTTCACTTTTTTATTCAAGATAATTGCTCCTATGAAGTTCTCTTAGGTCAACCCTTTATTTCTGAGGGTCGTATGGAAACTAAAGCCATGGATGATGGCTCTACCTATGCTAGATTTAAGTCTAAGGATGGAATGCAATCACTTCAAGTCATGATAGTAGGAGTGAATCATCCTAGGAATCGATTGTCAATTAGAAGGAAACCTATTGTTACTCAGGGTCATGAGCATGCTTGTAGTGATTGTGCACCTCGATTCATGTTTGGAGCTACATATGATCAAAATTTCGGATAGAATCCATTGTTGAGCGGGACAACAGTGGATATTGGTTTGACATCTTGCATCCAACCAACATGTACAATAGTTTGTCACTTTGTTTTCCACATTCTAGATTAGATTTTCTTCATAAGAGTCAATTGTCCAAGTCTTTTATCCAAAAAACCCAAAAAAATTATAAAAACAACAAAATCATGGAACATGATGAGAACATTGAGCATGTGATTGAGACATCTCATTGTTTCTCTACTCTTGAGGAGTTGGAGTTATGTCTTCAACAAAATTCTAATTCCCATATTATTCTTATTTCTTCCCTTGATGAGTATGCTCTAATCCAAGAGTATGCTCTCAATATTGACAAGTGCTCGAAATTTAACCAAACACATGATGCCTTAGTTGAAACAAAGTACAAAATTGTAGACAAAAAAATCAAACCCATAGCTCAACCATTACCTCAAGGAAGTAATGAAAAAATTATTGATGTGAAAAATGATCCAATTCTTCGGGATAAGAAAAACATAGGACATACATTCACGGATGAGACAATCAAACAGGTGAAAATTGGTAGAGATGATGACTTTCTTTTGCGAGCAGAGAGAGATAAATTTGAGAGAGTCATACGTAGCCATGGAAAAGCCTTTACTATGTATCCTCATGAGATTGGTTGTGTAGATCCTAAGCTAGTTGCACCCATGATAATCTTTACTATTCCACATATTCCATGGAATCTTCATCCTATACCTGTTCCAAAGGCTCACTTACCTGAGCTAATGAAACTACTTAAGGAGAAGATAAACATGAGAATTTTAGAGCCATCTTTTGCACCTTACTCAAACAGATGGTTCACTGTGCCTAAAAAGAATGGGAAACTACGTTTTATTCAAGATCTCCAACCCGTCAATAAAGTCACCATAAGGAATGTAGGAACAGGACCCATTGTAGATGAGTTTGCTGAATCATTTTCAGGACATTCTATCTATTCAATGGGTGATTTATATTCTGGATATGACCAATTCCAGTTAGCAATTGATAGTCGTGACATAACCACAATGAAAACTCCTTTAGGCTTAGTGCGAATGTGTACTTTACCTCAAGGAGCGACTAATTCTGTGGCTCATATGATGAGTGCTATGAATATGGTCTTACATGATTTTATCCCTCATATAACTATGCCATTCATTGATGATATTCCAATTAAAGGGAGTGAGGAACGTGTAAAGGACATTACTTTAGATTCATCTGGATGTCGTAAATTTGTTCTTGACCATATCTCTGATTGTGAAAGAATATTTCAACGATTTGAAGAGGTAGGTCTCACATTTTCCATAGAGAAATCTATTTTTGGTGTCAACGAGGTGCTTATTGTTGGACATTTATGTGGCCATTATGGTCGAAAGCCATACCTACAAAAAGTTGATGCTATTAGCAAGATTTCTGAAATATGTAACAACGTGAGTGAGGTACGTAGATTTCTTGGTGCTTGTATCTTTTATGTTATTTGGATCCCACACTTTGCTCATGTTGCTGATTGTCTTTATGACTTGTTGAAGAAGAAACGAAAATTTATTTGGACTGACAAACACACTCAAGCTATGCGTAAATTGAAGAAATTATTGCTTGAAGCTCCCATCCTTAAGCGTGTAGACTATTCTGCTAACAAACCTATTATATTGACTATTGATACTAGTCCTATTGGTATAGGTTGGGTCATAAGTCAAGACGATAGTGAAGGGAATAGATATGCAATTAGGTTTGGTGCCAAAATTCTACATGAAACACAACAAAAATATCCACAGATCAAACGAGAACTATGGGGTATGGTAACAGCTTTGAAAATAGACAAAGAATATTTCATTGGGGCAAATGTCAAAGTTGAGACTGATTGTTTGCCTCTCATTGGAATGATAATCAATTGTTCATCTCTTGATATAGCCATGCTAGATGGATCTCATATATTAAGTTCATAAATCCTGAGTTAGTTCATATTTCAGGTAAGTCAAACTCAGTTGCTGATATGTTATCGAGAGCTAGATTTGATGATGATCTTGAAAGTGATCTAATAAAGAATGTGAATTTAGTTGACTATGTTCCACATATATATGAGTATGAGAAATTTCATGAGTCTGAGTACGAAGATGAATGGAGAGACATAGGAAAGTATCTCAGTACACTACAACCATTACCTAGCTGGACTACGAATAGATTCCGTAACATTAGGAAACGAGCTTATAACTTTTTCCTATGTAATGGTTATCTTTGGAGACATGCTAAGGGTAAGGTTAAGAATCCACAACGAGTCCTGGGAAAACGAGGTCTTCAATTGCAAGTAATGAAGGAAATGCATGAGACATTATGGGCCGGTCATAAAGGATTTTTTGGAACATATGAAAAAATTAGAAGTACCTATTATTGGCCTAGGATGTATGTTGACATTAGTAGCTATGTTTCTACATGTTCTACTTGTCAACTTCATTCATCAATCAAACATAGAGATCCGTTGCATCCTACTTATCCACCTTGTATTCACTACAAGTGGGTAGTAGATCTTGTAACTATGCCTAAAGGTATCGACAAAATGCGTTACATTGTACTTGCAAGAGAAGACTTAACTAATCATGTAGAGGGACGTGCACTACGATCTAAGACCACTTACAATGTTTGCAAATTCTTGCTTGAAGATGTCATAAGTCGCTTTGGGTACATAGAGAAAGTAGTTGCCGATCGTGGAGAGTTAAATGCGAGAGAAGCTAAAGAGTTCTTTGAGTGTCACGGTATTCGTTTGTCTCTCACTACTGCATATAACCCAGAGGCCAATGGTAAAATAGAGAGAGGGCATCCACCTATTGTGAAAGCCATATCTAAAGCATGTAATGGTGACATCAAACAATGGCCTAAATTCTTACCTTTTGCACTTTGGGCAGATAGAATGACATGCACACGTACTACTGGATATATGCCTGCTGAACTCATGTACTGTCAAAAACCATTGTTTCCAATTCAGTCTCATATTTCTGCATGGTCAAATTTTCCTTGGTCTCAAAACATGTCTACTGATGATTTTTTGAGTTTGCGTATTAAACAGTTAGAACAAGGTAAATTAAGACTTGATGATGCTGTTGAAAAATTAAGAGAATCTAGAATGAAGAACAAGCATTATTTTGATAAAACTCATCGATTGCGTCCTAAGCCAATTGAAGTAGGAGATTGGGTGCTCATTTATGATAGTACATTTGACTCTCAATATGATGCACGCAAAAAGCTCACTCAACGGTGGTTTGGGCCATACATAGTATCAAAAGTCAACAACAATGGTACGTATGCTCTTTGTGAATTAAATGGTGTTGCACTAAAAACTTTGATTGCAGGTAAAAGGATAAAGTTATTCAAGAAGCGTGATAATGATGAGTACATTTTGGATGAGGACATTGAAGAAGATGACAACAATGAGGCCGATTCATAAACAGGAGTATCCATGTTATAAAAAAATATATATATATCATTAATTTTCAAGTTCATGTTGCTTTGTTTTTTTTCAAGTTCATTCTATTTTTTTTCCATGCTTGTTTCATGCATTTTTTTTTCAGTCTTTCCATTGCATTGCATATCCACATCACTTGAGTCAAAAAAGGCAAATGATGATTTCTCTACTTGTGTAAAATTGTATCTTAAGTAGTAACTTATCTACTAAGAAATTGATTATAATCTAGGATTGTGGAAAGATAGGGCATGTAGATTTGGAGGTTTATTTTGGTCACAAGACTTTCATATATAAACATGCATATGTATCCTGTATCGAAAGCATAATTGTTGAAATCCTATCTCCTGCTATTGCATGTTTCTACATCCTTAGTCCATCTCACAGCACTTGTAACGGAGTTTAAACGACTGTTCTCCGTCATCAAAAATGGTTGTACCTTGTATCGGGGTTTAATTTTTCCTCGTCAAAAAAAAAAAAGCTATATGTTACGAAGAAGTTTACACTTTCTTCCACCCCAAAAAAGTGATCGTAACCATAAAGTTGCCGAATCATCATCATCATCAAAAAAAAAAAGGGAGCAAGCCAAAGGAGGATAAAGAGGCATAGTAGAATAAATCACGGGCTATATAGGCAGATTTATGCATTAATGGAGTTTAGTTAGATTTCCTTGCATGTTACTAGAGAACGAGCATATTCATATTTATGTAGGAAAGGAGTTGATCTAAAATAAGCTAAAGATGAAAGATGTCTCTTGAAAATCCTAAATCTTTGTTTATAATCATATTTAAGGTAGATTGCTTTATGAAAAAGGTACAAAATTTTCTTCAAGATGAGAGGAACTGATGCTTAAAACGACTCAATACATCCACTTCCACTTCATATTGATGCTTGTTTTTTTTTCTTTCTTGTTGCCAATGTTGCTTGTTCATTTGCATATATGTTGCCTATTTGTTCATGCATATTCATGTTGCCTGTTTCAATTATTTCTTTCATGCAAATTTTGCTTCATGTCACGTTACCTACTTATTCATGCATATAATCAATTTTCCTTCCATCTTTCTTATGTTGCCTATAAAAGAATTTGATGTTTGGAACATTTTGTTTTTCACAGATGCTAGAGTGGCGCTTCCGGAGGAATCGCAGGTTTAGTGGGGGCGAATGTCGTCGAGATTTGCTCTCCTCTCTCACTTGTGAAGGCCTACAAAAAACATATTTGGCGAAGGTAGCCAGAATTCCCCGAGAAGTCCATGATGCATCAAGGATGTCAAAGGAAGGTCACATACAAAGTTTCAAAGAAATCAAGAAAGTCCATGGTAGCGGTCAAAGCTGGTCAAAGCTAGTCAAAGTTGGGAAATTAGGGCAAAAAATTCATTGTCACCAAATTAGATGAAAATCCATATACTTGTAAAGATTGTCAAAGGCAGTCTATAGCCCAAATTTCAGAAGAAAATGAATTTTGTAGCACATTGATATGCTATGTTCATTTTGTAAAAATGTAATTTTTATAGTTTGACCCTACAAATTCTTGTATAGAAAATTATGTTAGCCATATGGTTTGGCATGTATAAAGATCATATGTGGCTACATATTTGTACAAATTTTCAAGGCTATCAGAGCTTCCTAGAGACCTTAATGCCACCTTGCAAGCTTCCAAATGTAGTCAAACTTGTACAAGGGAGATTCAGATGGGAGTTTTTCCTGCATATTCTTGAAGGAGATCTTTGGAAACATAGTCCTACAAAGTTTCATCTTCATCAAAGTCTTTTTGGAGGGTCAAAGAGCACAAAGTCCAGTTTTCAAGGTCATCGCAGTTTTCTAGAATAAGAAGGCTTGAAGGGCTGCCACATGTCAAAATATGATTGAACCATGGTGTACGGTCAAGATGAGCTCCTACTCAAGGGTGGAGATGCACTAAAGCATAAAGGAAGGAGGATCCACGAATTTTTTCCATAAAAGAAGACTTTGTTGACAGTTAAAGATCAATAATGCAAAGTTTCTCCAAAAATAGTGGCTTATCTTATCCGAATTGATGTCAGCACTGATCCGACCGTCCAGATCATCCCCAAATCCAATGGTGGAGAATGAGGGCGCCTAAATTTCACTCCTTTACACTAGATTTGATAGAAAGAACAATTCCAAGCCATTGATTTGATTAATCAAATGGTTGTAATCGAAAGTAGTGATCCTAGAGTTGAGAGTTGATTTCTCTAGATCCAAGGGCCCAAATTCATTCAAAAAACTATATAAACCCCCCTCCAAACTCCTAGAGCATCATTGTTAGGCATCCATAGGGCTCATGCTAGCTTACGGTTTCCTTGAGACGATCACCCTCGGTTGAGCGAGTGAGGATCCAAGGTGAGCTAGTATGAGTATAGAACCTAGTTTCAAATTTAAGTTAGAACTCCTATCTAGGATAGGCTCTTGAAACCAGCATCTCTATCTTGACTCACCCTCGGTGGAGCGTGTGAGTGAGTTAGAGCTGATTTTAATGAGTCTTAGACTTCTTTAGTTAGAGGTTACGAGCCTAGATAGACATAGGGTCACTGGAGTGGAACTCACCTTCTTACGTGTGACATTCGGTTGAACTGTCATGGTTTGAGGGTTGGAACCACCTTTGATCAGTAGACTGCTTAGCATGACGTACCACGACGATATTTTACATGTAACTTAATTCAAATGCTTTTAATTCATGTCACTTGTCTCTTGTCTCCTCTCTCAGTCTCTTAAGTATTTTTACATGTCTTCTATTTCTTCTATGTGTGAGAAGGCTCCGCAGTATTGCGTTGAACCAGTGAGGATGTTTCTTTGAGCTTGTGAGTAAACTCTATCATCATAATTCACTTGCATGCATATAATCCATACATACCCATACATATTGATTAGTTTCTGAAAGTGTATAAGAAGCTCCAATATTGGACCATTCTTCCTTTCGAAACTGGTTTATGTGTAAGGGTTCCATCTATTCTCGTCATGCATACATATCATCCAAAGAAGACTATGCATCCAAAAATTCGTGGATCCTCCTTCCTTTATGCTTTAGTGCATCTCTCCCCTTGAATATGAGCTCATCTTGATCGTACAACATGGTTCAATCATATTTTGACATGTGGCAGACATTCAAGCCTTCAATTTTCTTATTCTAGAAAACTGCGGTGACCTTGAAAACTGGACTTTGTGCTCTTTGACCCTCCAAAAAGTCTTTGATGAAGATGAAACATTGTAGGACTATGTTTCCAAAGATCTCCTTCAGGAATATGCAGAAAAAACTCCCATCTGAATCTAACTTGTACAAGTTTGACTACATTTGGAAGCTTGCAAGGTGGCATTAAGGTGTCTAGGAAGCTCGGATAGCCTTGAAACTTTATACAAATATGTAGCCACATATGGTCTTTATACATGCCAAACCATATGGCTAACATAAATTTCTATACAAGAATTTGTAGGGTCAAACTAGAAAAATTACATTTTTACAAAATGAACATAGCATATCAATGTGCTACCAAATCCATTTTCTGCTGAAATTTGGGCTATAGACTGCCTTTGACAATCTTTACAAGTATACGGATTTTTCATCTAATTTGGTGACAATGAAATTTCTGCCCTAATTTCCCAACTTTGACCAGCTTTGACCAACTTTGACCGCTACCATGGACTTTCTTGATTTCTTTCAAACTTTGTATGTGACCTTCCTTTGACATCCTTGATGCATCCTGGACTTCTCGGGGAATTCTGGCTACCTTCACCAAATATGTTTTTTGTAGGCCTTCACAAGTGAGAGAGGAGAGAAAATCTCGACGACAGCGGACACGTATAGGAGAGAGATAGAGAGCTTCGCTGTTGATGGTGAATCCTGGAGAGGGACACGGAGAGGATGGCTATTACTCAATGACTTAGAGAGATAGATGAGTACACTGCCGACATAGAGATCGGGATATTAGAGAGATGTGAGAGATCCGAGGCACACTACAAGCACGGAAGAGAGAAAATAAAGTAGATATGAGAGAGAGATCTAAGCTCTTGCGCGATGTGGATAGAGAGAGAGACATAATCGATTCATTTGAATCTGATTAATTTACATATTTGTATAACTGAATTGCCATGGTAGGATCCATCACACAAGGGGCAGATATTATGTACGATGAAAAATGTAAGAGGCTGTTGTGATGTGAGGATTTGTTATGACTAAGCAAATGGCCCCTCACTTCTTGAAATGTGAAAGTACTGACTAAGGAATATCAAGATTCTCAAGTGTAGATTAAAGTGGGGTTACTACAAGAGGGCATTGGTTGACCAAGAAGACGTTTTTGAAGTGCCATACAAGGCATGATCATGCTTTGAAAACGTAGTTCAAGAGGTTCTAGGTAAACACACACTTGTTAAAGAGGAAGAGTAAATTTGATGAACTAATAAACATTATCAATAAGTTTATTGGCTACTTATAGCCTGTTGTATATGATCTAGCCATTGATGCATTTTCTAAAACACTGAGTCATAACAAACGAGAACAAAGACATGTTCTCCTTTAGAAATTACAAAAGTATGCTAAAAACAAGGAAAAATTAGCTTATTTTCAATTGTTCCATAGAAATGATAAGGCCCATTTTAATTAGGGCATGAAAACCATATGCTTTTATTTCATGATACTTTGTTTCAATCTTTATTTCCATTTTTGTTTATAAGAACATGCTATATTCAACATTACAAATTCCAATTAGAATTTTAACGAATCTTACATGATTAAAACTACATGATTTCATGAAAATGGAAATTGAAAAGTAATTCATTTTATTTCAAGCCCACATAAAGCATAACTCTATGCCATTTTAAGAAGGGATTAGAATACACTTTTGAGAATACAAAGCATAATCATACAACAACCAGGTGGCCATATATGTGTACTAGTAATAATAGCCAATTATGCCAAAAAAAACACCATGAGATCAAAATGAAATAGATGAGATTAAATTGACTATACATATTGAGAGAAAACACCATGCATATCATCATACATGATTCTTTGATGTCTAATAGTCCAAATGAAAGAGACTTTATTGTTCATCATTGCACATTCTATGAAATAAATCTATTAGGTTTTACATGCTAAGAGACTTCAATAAAACTTTGTTCAAGTTACGTTAATCAAATACTCTAAGACATTGCTTTTTTCCTTTCCCCGAGTCTTTATCCTTTGAAAAATCACATTTCTCTCCCTCTCTCCCCTTTCTCTCTCTCTGAGCATTATCATGGTCAAAGTTAAAAAGCAAGACAATATATCACGTTTGGTATTACTTTGTGAGAACATATTACACGCGTTGAAAGCGAAACATGTAGTCTTTTTTACTTTGTTAAAGTGAAAACTATACTTTTCAGCGAGAAGTCGATGCCAGGCATCGATTTCTCGCTGAAAACTATACTTTTTAGCAAGAAGTCGATGCCTGGCATCGACTTCTCGCTGAAGTCGATGCCAGGCATCGGTTTCTTGCTGAAAAGTATAGTTTTTAGCGAGAAGTCGATGCTTAGCATCGAATTCTCGCTGAAGTCGATGCCAGGCATCGAGTTCTTGCTGAAAAGTGTAGTTTTTAGTGAGAAATCGATGCCAGGCTGCAAAAAAATATAAAATTCACTTTTTTCTCGCTGAGAAGTCTGTGCCAAGGTGTTGATGATCATCTACACTCTCTCTCTCTCTCCCTGTCTTATGGAGTCAATAAGCATTGTTGAATTGCGTATGACCCACTCAGAACATAGGTACTGGACATAGTATGGAATATATATTTCCATTAAATAAATCTAGAAGGAAGAGTATGACGTAAGTGTTGATGTGTGAAACATCACAAAAAATGAATTAATGTGACACTAGATAACCTCTATGGTCACCATTAACTCATTGTCACTCAAAACTTTGAGAAACGATAGCCAAAACCAAGAACTTTACTTCTTCAGATTTTTCTAGTCACTGAAATGACATACATTTAGTATTTTGCTAATTTCTCTTTGCTCAAATATCATTTCTCCAAGATCATTTGGTGGTTGAAACTAGAAGAGTAGAGCTTTCTAACAAGCTATCATATGCAAGAAACGGATCTCTAGAACTCAAGATATAGCCTTCACAAGATGACCCTGTATGACTTCTAAAAGTGGAATTTTTACCTGTTTTAGTAAGTGTGACTGTCCAAAAATGAAAATTCGATGCCTAGCATCGACTTGCAACCAAAAGTCGATGCCAGGCATCGACTTTGAGCTTTTTTAGCCACTTTTTTGTTCCTGAAATACGCACATTTAACACACATATTGTTGGAGAAACAATCACTAATTGGACATATATTTGAAGGTCAAATCTTAGGAAGAAAACCCCATGCCTATGTGAAGGGACAAATTCACAAATGTATCATATTTGTAAAGTTAGTTCACTTTAGTTCTAGAAGTTTTTTAAAATCACGAGAATACGAAAATCTATATAAGTTAGTTTGTATCAACTGACGCGGAGAGAGAGAGAGAGAGTGTGAGAGAAGGAAGAGAAAAGGAGTTCATTTTATACGATTGAGGACAGTTGGGCTTCTCTGAGTGAGAAAGCATCTGTAAAACTTCTGAGTTTTCATAGCTATGAGAAAGAACTGAGTAAAGTTCTGTGTATGAGTCCCTCTCTATCATCTCCATGCTTGCCTATTGTGTGATGAATTCAAAAGTTCAAGTTTTCTGAACAATTCGATGCCTGGCATCGAATCTTGGCTGATAAGTCATTTTTTCATTCTCTGTGTGTTAACTGTTGTTGAATCTTCTAAAAATATGAAGTTTGTGGAGCAACTCGATGCCTGGCATCGAGTTCCAGCATAAAATGGATGCCCGGCATCGACTTCTAGCATATAAGTCATCTTCTTCATGTGTGTGTAAAATAGAGTGTTTCTGGTGCAGAAAAATAGCCAAAAAAAGCCCAAAGTCAATGCCCGGCATCGACTTGGACTGAAATTCGATGCCAGGCATCGAATTTTTTATTTTTGGATACCAGGAATACTAAAACAGGCAAAGTTTCCAGTTTTGGAAGCTCATACAGGGTCATCTTGTGAGAGCCATACCTTGAGGTCTAGAGATCCGTTTGATGCATATGATAGCTTGTTGGAAAGCTCTACCTCTCTAGTTTCAGCCTAAAAAGGTTCATGGAGAAATAATACTTGAGCTCGGAGAAATTAGCAAAATACTGAAGGTATGTCATTTCGGTGACTAGGAATTTCTGTAGAAGCAAAGTTCTCACTTTAGGCTATCATTTCTCAAAGTTTGGAGTGGCAATGAGTTAATGGTGACCATAGAGGTGTTCTAGTGTCACATTAATTCATTTCTTGTGGTGTTTCATACATCAACACATATGATGAAAACCACTTTTATGTGGGAAGTCGATGCCAGGCATCGACTTTATGCTGAAACTCGATGCGAGGCATCGAATTGCTCCACAAACCTCATGTTTTTAAGAATTTCTAGTAGTACATAACACTCAGAGAATAAAACACGGACTTATCAACACAAACTCGATGCCAGGCATCGAGTTGCTTGGAAAACTTGAACTTTTGAACTCATCACACAGTAGACAAACATGGAGATGATGGAGAGAGTGTCATACACAAAACATTGCTTCTCATAGATATGAAAAACTCAGAAACTTTACAGATGCTTTCTCACTCAGAGAAGCCCAACTATACTCTGTTATATAAAATGAACTCCTTCTCACATTCTGTCACTCTCTTCCACTTCTTCTTACTCTCGTGCCACTTGATACAAACTAAGTTATATAGATTGTCTCATTCTGACTCGTGATTTTTAAAAAACGTTTAGAACTAAAGTGAACTAACTTTACAAATATAATACACTTATGAATTTGTCCCTTCACATAGGCATGTGGTTTTCTTCTAAAGCTTTGACCTTCAAATTATGTCCAGTTTGTGAGTGTTTCTCCAATAGTAAGATCAAACTTCCTCTCACAAAGTATATATCTTTTTGCTTATACAAATTTTCTAAAGACCAAAGACTGGGGCCAAGGAAAAACGCAATGTTTTAGAATATTTGATTAAGTATCTTGGAGCGATGCAAAAAAGACCCAAAATTTACAACCTCAACCAATTCATTTCACACCAAACAAAATCAATTTCAATCTACTAGCTAGATAGGAAAGGATATACAGAAACAAATAACTTTTATTCATTGAATCACTTGCACATGGACACAATTCATTGTTTTTCCTAAAATTATCTAATGTTATCAAATTAGTAGCATCAATCTTTAGTCTTTTCTAGCTCATTTCCTTTTTATTTGATCCAAGATAAACGAGTATTCTCATAAAATAAGGCTTTTTTTATCCATTTCATAATTCTCTCTTAAAAGTGTTAGATAAGGTACTCTAAAATTAGCAAAATTTTGCTACCCTAAAGTAGTCAAAATTTTAAAAATATGTTCAAAATTTGCATATTTTTGGGGGGTTTTAGAAAACCTTGTATACTGGTATAAAGAGTTTTTTAACATCATGCAAAAAAAAGGCTATTTTAGTGCGTAGAGTTTCTCTTTTTATGACATAGTTCTCGTTTGTTATGACTCAGTGTTCTAATTGAAATCCGGTGATATTGCATATTTTGTTTACATGTTTTCCATTACTAACGCCCCGTTGAACTTCTTGGCGGATCTTCCCTCCAGTTTTTTATTATCTAAAGTAAAGAGAAGGAAGGCCATATTGGAGGATACCTGAAGTAAAGAGCGGACCGAAGTGAAGACCTGGAAGAAAAGCTTGGACCGCGAAGACCGAAGCGGAATCCCCTGGGCGATTTCTCGCACTGTAGCAAGGGATCTAGAATATACTAGCCGGCGTGCACTGTAGCGGCGGTGTTTATATTGTATCATCGCACCGCACTGTAGCGGTTTTATTGTACCGTCGGCCCGCACTGTAGCGGCCTATTTTTGTATCATTCATTTTATTGGAGGCTTCAGTTTCATTTCCGTTGTATCGTTGGGCTTCATCTGCATTTCGTGTATCAATGCGGTATCCGATCGTCTCTTTTCGACGCCCACGGTCCCACGTCTCGACACTTCCGAGGGGCAAGGGACCCTACGAGGATCGCGCACGCTCCGGAGAGCACAGGCGAGGCGCCCAGCGCGCAGACGCCACTCGCAGAACAGCGGGAACGACGCACCAAAGCGGGGCCTGATCCAACCCCACGCGCCGGCTTCCTGCCACGACCTCCTTCTTCCCGACAACGTGTGTATGTGTCTATGTGTGTATGTGTGTGTGTATATGTGTTTGTATGTGTGTATGCATGTGTATGTGTGTGTATGTATCTATGTGTGTGTATGTGTCTATGTGTATATGTGTATGCATGTATGCATGTATGCATGCATATGTGTGTGTATGCATGTGTATGTGTGTGTATGCATCATTACGTGTGTATGTGTCTATGTGTGTGTGTGTGTATGTGTGTGTGTGTCTATGTGTATGTGTGTGTGTTTATGAGTGTGTATGTGTTTATGTATGTATGTATCTATGTGTGTGTATGTGTCTATGTGTGTATGTGTATGCATGTATGTATGCATATGTATGTGTGTGTATGCATCATTATGTGTGTCTATGTATGCATGTGTATGTGTGTATGCATCATTACGTGTGTATGTGTCTATGTGTGTATGTGTGTGTGTATATGTGTTTGTATGTGTGTATGCATGTGTATGTGTGTATGTATCTATATGTGTGTATGTGTCTAAGTGTGTATGTGTATGCATGTATGTATGCATATGTGTGTGTATGCATGTGTATGTGTGTGTATGCATCATTATGTGTGTATGTGTCTATGTGTGTATGTGTGTATGTATATGTGTGTGTTGTCTATGTGTATGTGTGTGTGTCTATGAGTGTGTTGTGTTTATGTATATGTATGTATCTATGTGTGTGTATGTGTCTATGTGTGTATGTGTATGCATGTATGTATGCATATGTGTGTGTATGCATATGTATGTGTGTGTATGCATTATTATGTGTGTCTATGTATGCATGTGTATGTGTGTATGCATCATTACGTGTGTATGTGTCTATGTGTGTATGTGTGTGTATGTGTGTGTGTATATGTGGTTGTATGTGTGTATGCATGTGTATGTGTGTGTATGTATCTATGTGTGTGTATGTGTGTATGTGTGTATGTGTATGCATGTATGTATGCATATGTGTGTCTATGCATGTGTATGTGTGTGTATGCATCATTATGTGTGTATGTGTGTAGGTATATGTGTGTGTTGTCTATGTGTATGTGTGTGTGTCTATGAGTGTGTATGTGTTTATGTATATGTATGTATCTGTGTGTGTGTATGTATCTATGTGTATATGTGTATGCATGTATGTATGCATATGTGTGTGTATGCATATGTATGTGTGTGTATGCATCATTATGTGTGTCTATGTATGCATGTGTATGTGTGTATGCATCATTACGTGTATGTGTCTATGTGTGTATGTGTGTGTGTCTATGTGTATGTGTGTGTGTCTATGAGTGTGTATGTATTTATGTGTATGTATGTATCTATGTGTGTGTATGTGTATGCATGTATGTATGCATATGTGTGTGTATGCATATGTATGTGTGTGTATGCATAATTATGTGTGTATGTGTCTATGTGTGTATGTGTGTGTGTATACATTATGACAGTGTATGTAAGCTTGTGCATTATGTATGCATATAAGTATGTATGTATGCATATGCATATGCATTATGTATGCATATGCATATGCATTATGTATGCATATGCATTATGTATGCATATGCATTATGTATGCATATGCATATGCAGTATGTATGCATATGCATATGCATGTGTATGCATATGCATGTAAGTATGTATGTATGCATATGTGTGTGTGTATGCATATGCATGTAAGTATGTATGTATGCATATGCATATGCAATATGTATGCATGTATGTGTATGTGTATGTGTGTGAATGTGTGTGAATGTGTGTGTGAATGTGTGTGTACTTGTGTCTGTATGTGTGTATGCATGTGTATGTGTGTGTATGCATTATTATGTGTGTATGTGTGTGTATGTGTGTGTGTCTATGTGTATGTGTGTGTATCTATGAGTATGTATGTGTTCATGTGTGTGTATGTGTCTATGTGTGTATGTATCTGTGTGTGTATATGTATCTATGCATGTGCATTATGTATGCATGTAAGTATGTATGTAGATTATATGCATATGCATATGCATTATGTATGCAAATGTATGCATGTATGTGTTTATGTGTGTATGTCTCTCTATGTGTGTATATGCATATATGTGTGTGTATGTGTGTATGTGTGTGCATATGTGTCTATATGTGTGTATGCATGTGTATGTGTGTGTATGCATGTGTATGTGTGTATGTGTGTATGTGTCTATGTGTGCATGTGTGTGTATATACTATATGTGTGTGTGTCTATGTGTATGTGTGTGTACCTATGAGTGTGTATGTGTCTATGTGTGTGTATGTGTTTATGTGTGTATGTGTATGCATGTATGTGTATGTGTGTGTATGTCTCTCTATGTGTGTGTGTGTATGCATATATGTGTGTGTGTATATGTGTGTCTATGTGTGTATGCATGTGTATGTGTGTGGATGCATCATTATGTGTGTATGTGTCTGTGTGTGTATATGTGTGTGTATGTGTGTGTATGTGTGTGTATGTGTGTGTGCGTCTATGTGTGTGTATGTGTGTGCGCGTCTATGTGTATGTGTGTGTGTCTATGAGTGTGTATGTTTGGATGTGTGTGTGTATGAATGTGTGTCTATGAGTGTGTATGTTTGGATGTGTAAGTGTCTATGTGTGTCTATGTGTGTATGCATGTGTATGTGTGTGAATGCATCATTATGTGTGTGCATGTGTATGCATTATGTGTGCATCTGTGTATGTGTATGCATTATGCATTGTGTATGTGTGTCTATGTGTGTGTATTTGTGTGTATGTGTGTGTGTGTCTATGTGTATGTGTGTGTGTGTCTATGCATGTATATGTGTGTGTACATATGTATGTGTGTGTAAGTGTGTGTGTGTGTGTGTGCACATACCTGTCAATGGTCTCGCTTCTCTCTCTCCCTCTCCCGCGCGCTCTTTCTCTCTCTCTCTCTCTCTCTCTCTCTCTCTCTCTCGGTCTCTCTATTCTTCCTCGCGTCCAAGTCTCGGCACAAATGTGCCAGGATAAGTGAATTTTTTTTTTTTAACATTCTAGAGCGTCGCATATGCAACGCTCTGCAGTTTGCCAACGTCGTTAAATGCGTCGCTAACCAACGACGATAATAGTGACGCTTTTTAAGTAGCGTCGCTTATGCGATGCTATCGTCGCTTATGCGACGAGGGTCGGGCAAAAAAAAATCCAAAATTCCTACCGTCGCTTATGCGACGACTTCGTCGCATAAGCGACGGTTCTCATTTTTTCCCGATTCGGGGCGCTACGCCCCCCTTTTTCTTGTAGTGTACGGACTGGAAGCCATAGCTCCAATGGAAGTTGTTATTCCTAGTTCACGTGTGGCCATCACTCAGAAGTTGTTACCGGAAGAGTCCTTGCCATTTCGGTTGGACACAGTCAGAGAACTAGATGAGCATCGCTGGGAAAGTTTTCTAACTATTCAAGAAGTGCAGTTAAGACAAGCTCGTACTCATGACCGGTATCTTAAAACTCTAGTTTTTACAGTAGGACAGCTTGTGTTATTTTATAATGCAAAATCAAATCGCGCGGTTGGAAAATTCAAGTTACGATGGTTTGGTCCTTACCCGATTACTAAACAAGTAGGTCCATCTACTTTTTGGTTGACTACTTTGACCAGAATTCCTCTTCGGAAAGCAATAAATGGTTCAAACTTACGGCCGTATCATCGAGCATCTGACTCTCGCTGACGTGTTCATTTTTTTCGCGTGTTATTTATTTTGTTTTTGCATGATTAATAAAATAAGTATATAAATATCCTCGTTTTGCTACCTAATTATGTTCAACAGCCGCCTTGAATTATAGTTCTGCTCATGCATGCACACCAAAGTTATGAAGGTTATCATCTCAATATCGTGCGATGATTAACGAATTCAATTGCTTCTCGTTGTCGACTATCTACTTAATCTTCTTTTTTCCGCTGTTAACCGCTATTGTGTCTGTGTGATTTATGTGTTTGTGCTCTCTGTAAACCCTTCGCAATTGTGTTCTCGTGCTTGCTATTGTCTGTGTATCATGGAAGCTCTGGCAAACTTCGCCGCCTTCCCTGAAGGACTCCCTACTGATGTAGGTGAGTTCCTGCACGTACGTGGGTTGGTAAATTTCGTTGAATTGCCTTGGCATTCAGTGGATTGTCACCCTTTCTACGCACAAATCATCACCGCCATGCTGCCACACCTGCTACGGAGCAGAAATTGCCTATCACTTCCCTGGCCTCTCGTACCGTAGTTACCCTCCAAACCTTTGCTGATGCATTTCGGCTCTCTCTTCAAGGTCGGGAGAATGGCCCTAATCTGCCGATAGCCACAATGAACCAATTATTCCCTAGTTACTCTTCTAACGAATACGCTGTCCTTTATCGCCCCGAGCCTGAACGATCAACATTACAATTTTTAGTTGCCATCTTGAACCTGCAAAAGCGCACATATGGAATATCTCGACCCTTTTACTCTGCCATAGATCTAGCTGCCCGAGAGCCTGTAAACTTTGCTTCATATTATTTCCCTCGCATTCATAGAGAATGCGTTGCAATTATTAAACAAGTAAACAAGGGTGATATGCCACGTTTCCGTCTCCCCCACATCTTAAGTTTCCTATTTCCGGCAATACAAGCAGCCCAACCACCACCCCGAGGACCCGTTCTCCACCATGAAGAGTCTGCACAGATATTGGAAGATGATGAAGAGGATGACGAAGATATTTTCCACCTCCTCCGCCGGAAAAGAATCAGAATTAGTTCATCAGATAGTTAGGTACAAGGGTTTGTCGTAGGAAATAAAGCAGATGACAAAGAAGAAGAAGGACAGGAAGAAGAAAATTTCCACGATACACCAACATCCATGCATCCTGATTCATCAGCACAGTCCTCTTCGGAGCAGCAACAAGAACGTGATGATACCGCCAGCTCCGGAGATAGTTCTACTAATGAGGAATCTCAACAGCAATCTGAACCGGAAAAGCAAGAAGACGATCAACACATTGTTAAAGATATTTTTGATGAAATGATTAAGACAGTAGAATTTGCAGTCGCCAACGCTGATGCTCCGCAACAACTCACTCAAAAGGTACTCGACACTACCACTCTGCAACCCCTTCCTCCACCTGAACCTCCACTCAAACCTCTTATTCCCATTCCATCCATTGTACCTGACGCACCCGACCCATCTTCCTCTTCACCGAATTACTCTCCCCCCTCTTCACACCAACTTCTGACAGCTTCTTCATCTCAATCACGTCCTCATCTTCTGATTCCTTCACTTCCCATGATTTTTGAGCTAGCATCCATGGGACAAATGCTGATCCAACTATCACAGCAACTACCACTACAAATGAAGGAAGTGATTCATAACATCCGAGATGAATTCCAACATAAGGTGGATACTCTAGAAGCAGACATCACTCTTCTACAGGAAGAGATCGATGCGGTCAAAGCAGAGAATCAAGCCTTACATGAACAAATTAAGGAGTTACAGGCCAGACTTGCAGCACAGGACACTATAATCAATCAACGAGATGTTGCACTAGCTGAATTTAAAGAAAAAGATGACTTGTTAAGTATTGCAGATGTCGAAATCACACAGCTAAAACAATTAGCCCAAGATAAAGAAGATGCACGAATAGCTCTAGGCAATCTATTAGAAGAAACCAGACAATAGCTCGATGAAGTGGTATAACGCGGACAGGAGATGGCGGACCTGGCAAAGCGCACTTCTGAAGAACTCTAGAGAAGCAAGTTTGATTTATCTGAAGTCAACAATATTCTTAAACGCAAATTGACCATGGAAGCGCAATTATAGAAAGAGATCGCAAGTACCCGCCAAGAGCGCAACGCCTATTACAAGACAATCCAATTTCAAAATCAGGAGATAGAAAGAAGAGAGTATCAACTAGATACATAGAAAGAACGACTCTCCAGAATTGATAAACACATAGCAGATATGAAGGTCAACAGGGATGCGGCTCTATCTAATGAGTTTTATTTACAAGAAGCTTTTCTGTAGACACAAGCAGACGTTTTGATGTCCCAAGCTATTTCTTTAAGTTCAGTATGCACAGATTCTTAGCTCGTCGAACTAGACATTTTGAAGCAGATGATAGAATCATTAAAGAAGAAAATTGCCTAGACTTTTAGATTAGCTAGATCTATGTACCTAGAAGGAATAGTTGATGAACCATAGGATTTTTTGTATACCTGCGGGTTCGAGTCCATCGTGCGTGCAGTGTTAGCCAGCCGCCGGATTGGGAATTGTAAAGTCTACCCTTTTTTCATATTCCGCATGAACCAAAAGGTCATTGTGTAAACGATGTAACCTTTTATATAAATCAATGAAAAAGACACTTTCGGTGATGATTAGTTGGATCACCAGACTGTCTGTCTGGGTGATTGATTTGTAACGTTACTGTGGTGTGCATTTGAGTAATTCTGAGTATTCTGATCCCGTTCTTGTCTTGTTGTTTATTAGTACTTGTTTGATAAAGATTATGTTGTGATAATATTCATAGTAAGTTAAGTGTTGAATTACTGTTTTGCTGAGTGTATGACTGTGAGTCTGTGTACGGTAATGTTTACCGTATGAATCGATTAATGAAGAGTCTTTTCTATGTATGAGTCGGTACGCTGTGAGTCAATTTTCATGTGAGTAAGTCTGGCAAGGAAGAGCCAGAGTTTTCTGTTAGTAAGTTGTATTAGCAGAATCGTTTGGACGAACTGTCTTGTGAGTGAGTTGAGTTGATTTGGGAAAATCAAGTATAGGGCCTCTGTTTAACAGACCCCTTCCACTCCCAAGAACCCGAATAGATGTTTAAACGCGTCTCTGATGGCTAGTACACGTTTAACAGAGAGAGAGAGAGAGAGAGAGAGAGAGAGAGAGAGAGAGAGAGAGAGAGAGAGAGAGAGAGAGAGAGAGAGAGAGAGAGAGAGAGAGAGAAGTTGATCATAGTCCATAATTTGACACATGATAGTTGCTACAAATAGAGAACAAGAGGGAGGGAGAGAGAGAGAGAGAGTTCAATCTCTTTTGTTTTTTTTGTTGTTTATTTCTATAAAATGTATTTTGATTATTTATTGTTAATTAATCACTTAGTAAATAAAAGGACCAAGAATGTAGCTACAAATATACTTATTTTATATTATGCATTGACTTATTAGAAAATAATATAAATTAAACTAGCCTTTGAAAATAAAAGTATAACAATGAATTAACAAAGAGGAGATAATAAACAAAAGAATATAAATTAAAAGAAAAAAACTATAACTAGTTAAATAAAAAGAAATTATTTCAATCTCAAACAAAAAATAAGGATAAGAATACAAAAAGAAGAAGATAAACTACAAGACTTTTGTGATGATGATGATGATGCTGGCATGGTAAATTTTATTGAGGATTGGTACTAAAATGACAGTGAAAGCATTGATATTTCATAAAATGAGAAATGCCTTTGAGAAGAATGTCTAAGGCATATATATGAAGGAAGTCACTTGACATGACTAAGTGCAAGCTTACTTATTCTCAATCTTTAAAATCATTGTGGATGGAGTAATGTGTATGTTTCAACAATATTAAGGTATAGTTTTCAATTGTCTATCTATTTATATGTATACACACATACACATACACATATAAATATATACATACACACATATGCATACATGCATACACATACACATATACATTGTATATACACATACACATACACACATAGAACAATAAACCTGATGTCTTCCTATATCTATGAGGACCCAAGAGTTAAAATAAAGGTCCTCCAAATTTGATTAGAATTTTCTCTTTAGGCATTGATTCTCGATGAAAGAAGTCCATAGTGACAGAATAGCTTTACCAGAAGTTCTAGTAATGTAGTATCTACTGTGTATTTGTGAAGTAAAGATATGAAGCCTTTCAGGTTTGGAGTCACATTTCACATGTCTTGCATGAAGACATGAAACATTTTTCTATGTTACAAGAAAATTAAGGCCAAAGTGATAAAAGCTAAGGTGATAGCAAGAACCTACATCGAATGAACACTCTCTTTCTACCCATTTTGTAGATGAAATTATAGGGAAAATCTACACATGTTTACATTGTCAAAAATAAAAAACATCAATCAATTTCACAACTTATTCATTTGGACCTTCAATATGTATATAACACTTGAACTACAAAAGACAGGAGTCAACAATCATACAAGCATATCATTATTAATCATTGAGGAACCAAAGAGGCAAGAGAAGTACCAACATAATAGAAGTAAAAAAAAAATGAAAGGCATCTATAATAATAGAATCCCCTTGGACTCTTTTATATCGAATATTTTTCCATCTTTGACTTGGAAATATTTAAAATATTCCAGGTAAATTTGATTTGAGGATTTTATAGATGACCTAATACCTTCCTTCCTAACTACGTTGTAAGATTTGTAGATAAATGTATAAGTCTTAGTGGATGTGGTTTATGCGAGGACATGAAGTGTTGATTCCATAGATGAAGTGGTGCTGCAAGAAACCTACTCTACACCTACCAATCTAGCTTCAAATATGCTTAGTATGCTTCCTTTGCTTCATAATGGTGCTCATAGAACCACCAATTCATTTGGAGCATCACTTTGAATTGTTTTCATAAAAAAAGATAACTTCTATATGCAAGAAACATGAAGAACTTTCTATTTTGGGAAGAGAACATCTCAATATTATGCTTAGAGCTTAAAACCTCGTATGAATTGACTAGAAAGCATTTGCACACATCTAATTGAAGTGTAAATCTAACTAAAGCAAGTTATTGCATGGATTTAGCTACACCATACAAAAAGGAGAAATGAATTTAGCAAGTCAGAGGGATCATTACAACTTTCTCAGGATCCAGAAGATTTGCACACATAGTCACCTTCCTTTCTTCATATCTTGAGATCTACTAAATCAAACTTAATAAAACTTGATATGTATACTAGAAATTTTACTATACATAACCCAAGTTAAAGTGTAGAAAAATAGTGAGTACATGAAGAGAAATTGATTCCACAAGCTCACTGTAATGATGAAGATGTTGGAGCAGATAGTAGAAAGATATTTGCTCAAGGAAACGTATGAAAGTATGAATGTTGTATTACACATATGATATAGATGGAGTGTAGTGAGCTACACATGGAAGAAGTGATCTCAATGTAGGCTCATTGAAGTAGCTCAAATCCTCTCAGAAGTGCTCTCATATCCCACAACTAAAATCATGTGTATCTATACACATTGCTTGAATTTGAATTTTGAATATTCTCACCTAAAAGTGTGTTGATGTATTTAGGTATTGATGTGTGTGAACACACTAAGACTACGGGGCACTTTTTTCCCTCCTTAGGAGGTTTTTTCCCCCGGCTTGTATATATGCCTATTACCCTAATGGGCTACTTATCTTTGTACAATCTCTTCGTAATAAATTTATTAGTGTGTGTTGTGCTCCAAGCTTCTTCTTCTTCCTTTTGTTGTTCATGTGCTTCGATAGACCTCAAACTCCAACAATTGGTATCAGAGTAGTTCATCATTTCATCTAGGGTGTCATCGATACCCCTCCAATCAGAGTCTTAGAATCGAACAAAACTTTGTGAGCATACTAAGGGCGATTAGGAGTTCAAAACATCTTTGCTCTATGGTGTCAAAATCATGATCACAGCTCATTTTGGCCTCCAAATGCACTAATGGAGTGCTTTTGCAGGAAATTTTTTATTTTTGTCCAAAAGATCAGAGAATGGTTGACTACCTAATCAAGTGTGGATATGTTGCAATCGATTCAGATCCTTCACTCTACATCAAAAGTGTATGTTTGCAGTAGACTTAGATGTTTGGTACTTTGATAGTGGGACAGCCAAACATATTACCATGTAGTGCACTTTCACAACAATAGATCGATCGTATACCGAGGTTTTTACTGAGGGAAATGAACACGCACATTCTTGCCCCGACGTCTATGTTGGTGTCGGTATGCGCATCGAAATTAAAGCACCGATATAGGTGTCGCTATAATCATCGGTATGAGTGTCGGTATAACCATCGGTGATGGTTATACCGATGCCTCTGTTGGATGTATCGTCACGTATACCGATGCCCATTGGATGTACCAATGCTTATTCCGATGGCATTACTGGGAGTACCATTGCTTATACCGACAACCATATCTGCAAAAAAAAAAAATCAGCAGAGTGTGTTGTCTTTTGCTACAGCAACGTTACCATGATGTTGCTTAGCAAAAGACAGTACACGTTGCCCAAAAAAAACCGAGTACATGTGATGTGTACTCTAATGTCAACCAAAATATGATTTCATAAAACATAATATTATTGGACACAAAAGAGATCATCAGAATGAACCATGAACCATGAACCATGTACAAAAAGAGTTATATATTTCATAAATGAAGCATGTACAAGAGTGTGGCAAACCATTGCAATATATGACACTTTTACAAAATGTCGAAAAGCATTGCATTGCCATATAAAAATCAAATACAAAATTTTGGTGTGCCACTACCGTACACATGCAAAGAATGTTCCATATCAATAATTGTGCAACAAACAACATTCATGAAATATGATAAATTCACATGATATTTACAAACAACAAGTAGAAACCAAGTTTATAAATTCATCACCTCATCGCAAATGCTCCCATGAAACGACCGCACCGCATCCCTCCAAGTCCTCCAATAGTGCAGTCAATCCATGATGATATCCATAAGCCTCCTCCGTTCGTGTTGGAGGATGACCCATTGCCAGCTCCTATAACAAATATACAAAACATTAGAGGAACATAAATAAGAAGCTTTACACAAACAAATTCAATAAACCAAATGGTACTTACAAACTCGTGATGCATCGTGTCATATTTGCTACTCCCCAAATGTGATGGTCCAATCGTATCTAAACGTGTGACTATGGGATCTTGCTACCAACGATATCGGTCAGTAGTCTACTGCTGCTCATCGCGAATCATATCCCACTCCTCAGTATCTAACTATATAGGCTTTGGTAAGCCTCCTCTCAAAGCATCACAAGCCTCGGATCGCCGATGGGACATAACTTCACGTGCCGTGTGAAGAACCCACTCTGAACTGACAAGAGGCTACCCATCGGTTGGTCGGAACTCCTAGTAACTTGTTTTTGTGATATAATTCTTCCGATCTTTATGTTGTTCACTCCATTTCAACATCATAGAGTGTCCAAACTATATGGAGCAAAGTTATCATGTGTGTGCACACATTGTTTTTTTCGGCCGCATCCATCACCAGAGCTCCATCTTAGATACTATACACCTTGGATTCATCATGGTCATGAGCACCCCAAGGTGTACGTGGTGTTCCATGTGGCGTACCTATATCTGGGGTACTCGTCCTAGGAGTAGAATTGGGCGACACAACGTCCGTTGCACTACCTCCACAACAGCCATCTCCTTTAGACCTACCTGTAGATCCACTCCTAGAACTCCTACTCCACAGCGTGATCTCGATCTACGAGACCGGCCAGAACCTGTATCACACTAAGGTGTCGAACACACATGTCTACTACTAGCATGAGTAGGGGATGGCTAAAAAGATGGTCGTGGTGGATTCATAAAGCTAGGAGACATACCCCCGACAAGAGTAGGACCACCCGTAGGAGTGACCTCAGTAGGAGTGACCTCCGTAGGAGTGACCTTGGCAGGAGTGACACTGAGATGAGTGACACCGGCGAGAGCGAGGCCGGCAAGAGTGAGGCTACCAGGATGAGGCCGAGGGGTGTGCTACAACGATCCATCCAATACTGTGACGGAGCGGCCATATATGTGGGAGGTACCTAAAAGATGAACTCTAAGAACTGCTCCTCTATCATGGAATGTGGAGTGACTAGAGGATTGTCTCCCATCGTGCTCTGTAACAAAAGAACTCAAATAATTAGCATATGATAATAAAGGTAATGTAGAGAAATGGTAGTGTACAAAAGAACCTAGCAAAAAAAATAAACAAAAACTCTACGTACAAGTGTTTGATTCAAACCTCCTCTATTCTAGCATCCTCTTGGAGATCGGATGCACCAAGAATATCTATCTCTATATTGACGACTTCTAAATCACTTGGTATGTTTCTTTCTTCCTAATCATCATCTATTGCTTCATCCTGTATTTTGTCTTCTTCAATGACCTCTTCTTCTCGAACAATGATCTCTTCCTCCTCGACTATCGAATGAATCTCTGAGTCCATTAACGATGGACTTTCTTCTACATCTATGTTCTCACAAATTTTTCTACTACGTGCGGCGACTTGTAAAACAAATAGCCACTTTGGTTCTTCTGGATCTGGTATAAAACAACTTGCTCAGAGTGTTTGGGAAGTATAAATATATCTCTTTCATCCGTCCATAATTTTGTGGAATCGACTTGAAGCAAACCGCTTTTATCCCGTCTCATTGTTGCGTTTCTTCCAAAGGTGACTACTTTGAACCATTTCACATCAAAAACAAAGTAATCAAACTTCTTAAAAGATAGTTTCAAGATATCTTGAATCACTCCATAATAATGTAGCTGGCCTTCTTGAGCATTATCATCTCTTGCACTCACTCTACTCTTTTGCAAAAAGTTCACCATCACCCCACTATCAAAAGTAAACCTATTTTTATCGATTCGTGCGATCCAAAAGTGTCGTCCATGAGACCATAGTGACCGTATTTAGTATACTCCCAATCACATCCCTTTGTGAATTCTTCTTCTTCCTAAGAGATATCTTCACCCTCTGCATTTTCTTGTGAAACCGCTCTATCTAGCCATCTTGTCGTTGGAAAAGGTGGAAGAGGTCTAAGACTTTCTGGAAGAGGCAAAAATCGAGTGGAAGGATTCCTTCAAAACTGAACTCTTTCCTTTGTGTTGGTCTCCTTGGAAAGCTCATGCTTTTCTAACCACTTTTGCATAGGCTCGGAGTTAACTATGCAAAACTTCATTGCCTTCTCTCTGAAAGCTGCATCCATTTTTCTTTGCAACCCTTTACCTTGTGGTTCATTCCCTACAAGATGAACATATTCATCATCGCTCCATAAGCAAGGCTTTTTTGGATCCGACATACGTAGAAACTCAGTTAGGAATACAAGAGACTCTTGTACGATCCATCCCTCTACCATACTACCC